>APFE031468047.1:0-11121 GCA_000404065.3 Pinus taeda | reverse complement strand
TAAAATATTTTCATTATGAATATTATAATTTTTTTTATAATTGATACTCTTATGAGCATTTGGATTCTCCTTCCAGGAACTCACTTTCTTACCCATTTGTGCACAACCAATTAGTGATCTCTTGAATTATTTCCTACATTAAGGGTTTAGGAATTTTGCTAGAACCACTAATAAGGTCAATCTTCATTTGCTCTATCTTCTAGTTTTGACTTTATTAGGGGTCTTAACATGTGTATCCAACTTCTGTGTCAATGTGCCCACATCCTCCAATACCTGGACCATCATCCCAAATGGCTAAACATCTTCGCTATCAAGACATAAATGCAGCTATTCAAGGTCCGAAACTTGCACCAACCAACCAAACAACCACATTAAGGCCCTAAACAAGTTCCCTGTCTTCTAAGACTAAAGTTGTAGGCCCCATAAGAGGTCAAGGTTGGGTTCAAGCTAGAAGTTTTAGCTTGGGCCATGGAAATGTTCGAGGGGTTGACAACTCTTCCAATAACCACTTCTCCTTGCACCGGCCAAACAATCACATTGAGGCCCAAATAAGTTCCTACTCTTCTAATTCTAATCCCATAAGCCCGAATAAAGGTTGAGGTCACGTTCCAACTTGAGGTTAGAGCTTGGTCCATGGACATGTTTCAGGGGTCCAAAACTATTCTAACAACCACTTCTCCCTACATCAAAGTTGTATGGGTATTACCCAAGCTCGAAACAAGGACCCTCGCTTGTTACTCCCAAATAGTTCTCGCCCTCGCTATTTTCTACATCGACCCAACACTTACAAATCATACAAACTCAAATTTTTTCGTTTTCACGTATCTCGAGTTCCACATTGAGGCCTCTTCCCATGCCATATGAACATAGCCCTCTATCAATCTATATTGAGCAAAGTTGATTTCTTAATGAACTCTCGCAGTATATTTTGACAACAAGTTGGATGTGCCTTCAACAACTCTAATGAAACAGGGGAAAATGATAGTACACAAGGGTGATATGAATAAAATGTTGAAATTCCTCAGTCAATATGTTAGAAATTTAATCTATATTCTTATGTTTTATTTCTTCTACTTGTTAATTAAGAACAAGTTATTTAAACATATAAATAACCAAATAAGCACACTACAGTCACAACCATCTACACATCAACAACTCAAAGAAAACAAACACACAAGTGACACCATTATTTTTGGACAACTTGTCCACGGAAAAACCCTGTGGGAAACCCACTACAACAATTATGAGGGTTTATTTTATTATGCATTATATCCTTGAGTACAACTAGGTCCCACACTCGCTTAGCTCACAAAGAAAAACAACCGATAGTAATACCTCTCTATTCGGAAGCAAGTATCAAGAAAATCTGCCCCGCAAAACCCTCTCCAACAACACTAAAGCACTATGTCACCCTTCGTTTCCTCTATGTCAGCCTCACAACCCTCTACAACAACCCTGTGAGGCATTGTGTAACCTCTTGGACCCTCTCTGTCACCCATGATCCCTTCTGTGTGGATGACGCACACCCTCTAGCCTCTGCGTTGTCTTAGCTTGCCTCTGCATGGTGTGCTCTGGCTTTTGCATCTCCCTCTTTGTGTGTGCGCTAATCTCTTGGCACTACCTTTGACTCTCTATCTAGTACTCACTTCCCCTCATTACTTATCACTCACTCAACTTTACTTAGCAAACCCCACTCTAGTAAATCGAATGAGTGATCACTTTCGTGTATCTTCCAATTGACCCTCAAGCCTTCTCTTCTACTTTTCTTTTTGGTACATCTCTACTCAATGGCTAGGATTAATACCCATTAATATTTTATTTTTCCTAAGATTAGATTTAAGAAGTCCATTAAAAATATTAACCATTTTAATCTCCTAAACCGGTTAGAATATGCCCAAACCATTTCTCGGCATTGGATACCTCATGCGTTTTAGCCTCTCTACCAATTTTCATGGGGAGAGTACATACAATGCTACCGCAAGTCAACACTCTCTCTTAGTGAGGACTATGCTCTTGTAATACTCCACATTAAGCATCATTATGATTATCTAGCACGAGTACGTGTGCTGATGCTAGGCCTCCCCGCCTAACATCCTTTGCACTGTTGCATCCTCTATTGCTACCCATGGCTCTACCATTGCCACTGTTGCATCCGTACAACAACTCCCTCTACATCTATGTTATTGCTCGTCCTTTCTCCCAACACTGCATTTGCACTGCAACCCCCTCTCGTCATGTTGCATCATGCTACTACTAACTGCTACTGCACTCGAGCTCACCTACTGAGAGGTAAGCAATTGATCCACCCAACTACTGATATCCTTGTCACGCTAGAAACACTCCCAATGTTGAAGCTCTCTCTAGCACAAACCTCTTTGTGCCATCTTGCACTATTGCAACCTCCTCTGTGCCTCTCTCACTCTTGCAGCGTGCTAGCTCTGAGCTTCTCAGGACTACTTCACGGTAGCACTCTCCACCGCCTCATCCACATCCATTTCTACCGACATCTGCGTGTCCTACTACTCTCTCTTTGAGGGCCCCGTAGCAAGGTATAATCCAAGAGATTGAGTACCTCAAGTATCTTGCCCCTCATTGTGTGTAGTCCTCTTGAATATATCTCAATGTCTCCCCACCTCTTCTCTGGAGGCACACAAGAACTCATGGCACAATTATCATCATCCTCTACCTCGTTCTTTGCCTTCGCTGGTCAGACTCCACCTCAGTATTCTTTCTTAGAAATTTGTTCACATAATGCCCTAGTTCCCCACAGTTGAAGCACCTCACCTTAGATAGTTCCCTTTTCTTCGTCTTCTCATGCTTCCCTACAGATTCCAGAACTGTATCCTCTTCCTCTTCATTCTTGATCTACACTCCTTTGCTACTACTTCCCGTCTTGCTCAACCATCTAATCTCCTCTTGGCAAAGAACCACCCATAATTCTTCCCAATTTGGAAGATATGTCATTCTGAGTATTCTCTAGACAAATGTCTCCCACTCCTCAGAGATTTCATTTAGTACGATACTCACCAACATCTCCTCATCTGATGTGGCCCCTATGGAAGTCAATTGGTCTCGGATCTCCTTCAACCAACCGAGGAAGTGATCTATCTACTCCCCCTTCTGCATCTAGTATGACCGCAACTCATTCTCTACTAATATCCTCCTTTAAATGAAAGTATTCTAATACAAATTCTTAAAGGCATCCCACATTTCTTTTGTCGTCTTCTTGTCGGAAATATGTTGGACCACATGATCCTTGACCCCATTAAGGATGATGCATTTTTCCTTGGCCATTGCCTCCTTGTTCTTTTTATTGTGAGCAGGGTCAACTCGAATAGCCACATTTCTCAAGGTGAAAGGCCTTGACGCAATGTCTATCTAAAATGGACAAGATTATATACTTCCGAACCACAAAGTTAGTTTCTCTATCCACCTCATCCTCATCCCTCAACCCATTAATGGCCATCCCTCTGCTTTTCTCATCTACTCCTCCGAGTCTCTATGCTTCCCTCTCTAAGTTCTCTCTTCGACTCTTGCTGAGTGTCTCTACATCCCACCTAGAATTTCTCGACTAGACTCCCTCTGAGTCTCAATTTACCTTCTAGAAATCCTCCTGCCAATCGTCAAGTCGCACCTCTCCAATCTTTTGTGCACATGCAATAGTGATCTAGATTCCTTGGCTTGAAATCCACCTCGGTACTGACTCCCTCTACCTTGGCTTTTCCCTGTTAGGTATTGTTCTGCCCATAGTACCCCACTAGAGTCTGCGAAATCCTTGCGCTAGCAAAACATTCTCCCTTGGCTAGCTGTGTCAACCCTTCTTCTGTCACTTTATGCAAGTATTAGTTTTTATTAGTCACGATAGTTGATTCTGCTGCAGATGATCTACCTCAACTCATACCTTCATCTCTCCTGTGATCTGCAACCATGCTTTGATACAATGTTGAAATTTTTAGTCTATCTGTTAGAAATTTAATCTGTATTCTTCTAGTTTATTTCTTCTACTTGTTAATTATGAACAAGTTATTAAAACATATAAATAATGAAATAAACACAATACAGTCTTAACCATATACATATAACCAGCTGAAAGAAAACAAACACACAAGTGACACCATTACCTTTGGACAACTCGTCCCCAAAAAACCCAATGTGGGAAAACCGGTGAAACTGTTCAGAGGGTTTATTTTGTTATGCACTCTATCCTTGAGTACAACTAGGTGCCAAACTGGCTCACGTGACATAGAAAAACAACTCGTAGTAATACCTCTCTATTCAGAAGTAGGTATTCTAAAAACCTGCCCCATGAATCCCTCTCCAACAACACTGAAGCATTGCGTCAATCCTCCTGGTCTCTGCCTTAGCCTCAAAACCATCTAGTCACCCCTCTGACTCTCTGCATCACCCATGCTACCATCTACATGTATTACACAGAGCCTCTGGCTTCTGCATTGTCTCAGCTAGCCTCTGCGTTGCTATGCTCTAGCTTCTACGTCTATCTCTCTACCTCTGCGCCAGTGTCTTGTCACGATCTCTCCCTCTCTGTCCAGTTCCCACTACCCCTCATTGCTCATCAGTGATTCGAATTTACTTAGCAAAGCTTGGTCTAGCAAATCGAATGATTGATCGCTCTTGTGTAGCTTCCAACTCACCCTCATGCCTACTCTTATACTTTTCATATCCGTCCTTCAACGACTGAGATTGCATCTCTAATGAATGGATAAAATTAGATTTGGCTTGATCCATGACTTTTGGAACCTTCTAACACAATTCTATATTAATACTTATTAATATTTTATTTTTTCTAAGTTTAGACTTAAGAACTCCATTAAAATATTAATTATTTTAATATCTCCCAAACAAGTTTGAATCTTCCCAAACCATTTTAGGGCCTTAGATATCTCATGTGCTTTAGCCTCTCCACCAATTTTCATGTCTAGAGAACATTCGATGATACCCAAAATCAACATAAAGGAAAGAAACAAAAATTCGAATAAAACACATGTTTATTGTATAGAAAAAAGACAATTACACGAATGAACTCTATAGGGCTATTATCATTTATCCTAATATCACATTACATTGGTTGCTCCGTGTCATACTTGTAGACAACACATATAAAAGTAGACTAAACCATAATGGAAACAAGAGGAATCTTTCCATGTATGCCTTCTAGAGACTAAATTTCACTTAAAATTCACTGTGGATTTGTGTCCTTTGCATACGACTCCCAAACCACTCATTTTGGGCTCTTCTTAAATCAATTTCATTTGGGGTGGGGTTTATGCCATTACGTCGATAATTGTAATAAAATTAAAATAAAATAGATATATGCTATGCGATTTAGATATTGAGATTTTTTTAATTAACAATGTATTCTTTGTATTTGTTATTTTTTATTACCAAAGAACCCTAAAATAAGTGTTGAAGGCATACCACATCCCATCACATAGAATAAAATGATTATAGAAAAATAAATACATGTTTATAACATACTTAGTCTCTACCTTCCATATAATCGATAATGCCTAAATCTCCAAGACCTATCATATCCCAAAGAAGCAAACACAAATTCAAAAACATTAATATTCAAATAATGTAGAATTCTAAAGAACCCTACCATGAAGTACACTTATATAATTATTATCTAAAGAACTAGAATTTGCAAAAGATGCAATTCACCATATCTATGTAAAGGAAAATTAGATGGAGGGAAATAGTCATAGTCATCCACTATTAAATCACAAATAAAGAAAATAAATCTTTTCTTAAAATAAATCCAAATAGACTTAGCACAACCCATCTATCCTCAAGGACAATGGAGCACCTAACATTAAGAGCGAGATATAATTAATGTCATACTAATGAGCTATTTGACCAAATATCCACTCCCATTTCCTCGAAGGTGGCCTAAGCATCTCAAATTCATTTGCAATAGTTGTAAATTTTAGTGGAAGCCTCTCAACTTTATAATTATTAGATAGTAAGGAGAAAATAAGTCATATTATTTGAAAACACTTGTCCATTTATGAACAGATCATTAAAACCCACAAATATCCCCCAAAAATGATACTATTCCTACTCAACCCACATACCTAATATAGGGAATCTGTGCAACACAAGAACCATGAACCTTTCAACTACAAATGGGAAAACAAACTATATCTCATCCTACTCTATTGCACCCCCATGCTAATACAACAACTTCCTAATCTAATCATATTCTCTTGAAGATGAGAGAGCCTAAAACCTAAAATAAATAGAGAGCTCGTTTGTAATTATCCCTTCTATTTAATAAATTTATTTGAGTTTTCTTCCATATAACTATGAAATTGTGAATGTTATTATTTGTGAATGCCATTGTATGTTCGTTGTATTTCTAATTCTGCAACGCTTATGATTAAATAGGTCAAGATGCTTTGACGGTTTTTTGTTACTGTTTTTCTACATGTATTCTCTAAGCGAGATAAGTAGTAGAGGTGTTGCAAGCTCTGTCAAGGGGGAGAGAGATCAAGCAAGGAGTTAAGCAGAAGATCTAGGTTGGTTCCTTTACCTCTCTCTTATCTATAATGCATAGAAGACATCACAAATTGCTTCCAACTATTTGCTCCTAGGGTAGCTGCCAATCCTAGAGGGTAAGTCGATTGAAAAGACACTAGTTTTCCCAGAAACAAAATGGCGACTCTACTGGAGATCAAATAGATGTTTGTTTGTTGTTTTTGTTTGTTTTATAAACTATAGATGGAGCCTGAAGTTAGCCAGATAGCCTTCGAACTGCCCTTGCTCTGCAATTGCATAGTAGATGAATGTTTCTTTAGTCAATCTTCGGTTTAGATCATGAATTGAACATCTAACTTACAAGAGTTCTAGATGCCCTTTTGGTAGCTCAGTAACCTCTCAAGATCATTCCTCTGTACTTTTCTCTTTACTATCCATCATAGCTCATCTTAACTCACTGAAATCACCTACAAATTTGAGCCAAAACCCACTTCAGTTGTGCTCCGTGGCCCATCGCACTTTCTGACAGTATAAGCCAGTATACATCCCACTTCTGAGTGTAGTAGGTGTGATTCATCGATGTTTTTTTGAAGCCTAAGTGCGATTACTGGATGAACCTATTTCCATTCTTGAAATTTGGGGTTTTTTTCCTTGTTTTCAGTTCTGTTTAGTTGATTTGCTCCTTATGAACAGTACCTGATTATTGAGCCTGCTTGCATTTCATAGATGAGCCTCCATTGATTAGGATTAGAAATTTTTTTTATGTATTTGTCCATCATTTACAATCCTTCGTCGAAAAGTTGCTTAAGTCGGTCTGTTGTTTTGGTACAAAAAGTCTCGTAACTATCGTTTTGTGTCAAAAAGAGAAGTGTCGTAGAGTCTTCCTTCCCTCGATAGTTGATTGAACTTTTTATCATGTACTTGATTTGATTTGTTGATATTTTAAGTGTCGAAAGCATTTTCTATTAGAAATTGAAAAGTGTCATTTAGTCTTCCTTTCTATTTTGAAAAAGAAATTGTTGAAATGTCTCTTTCAGTAAATTATCTCAGATATTTCTTACATAGTTTTCCCTTTTGGCATTTTTCACATTAAGGGGGACGAAAAACAAATACATGCATTTGCATTTGCATTTAGTTTGTCTGCGAAAAATGGTTTAGGAAAAGTGCATTTATTGTGTGCTCTTTTCTCTTTGTTTGAAAGAATTGTAATTTTTATTTCCTTAGTAGCTAGGATTTTCATTGCTCAAAATAAACAATGTTTATTTATCATTGTAGATTGCATTTTATGAATTTTAACTCTACATCACGTGGTGAACCATTGAAATTCAAACTTTTAAACAAGATCAACTCTAAAATAAATTTCAATGAACCTAACAACGCTTTCGAACCTAACACAAAACATCTAGAGGTTTAGGCTAGAGACATGTTCCTACATCGTAAAAACTAGTAACTATCATTTTCAACGAAGGTTGGGTGATTCCTCTTCTTTGATATGATAAGTGCTAGCACGGACTTCTGCTCCACATACCGTCACGCATATATTGGGAGACCATAATAGCCTTATATCCTTTATCCATAGGAAGCCATGTCTACCGCCCTAAACACAACATTCGGGAAGATTGACTGTCATACATATGTCCTTGGTAATTTCTCTTTAATTTATCACCAAGGTGTATATTGTAGTTTTGCGATTGGTTTGGTAATCCCTCTGTCTAGATTTTCAGAGTAGTCACTTTCATTCCTTTTCGACTCTTTAAAGGAAAAGGTCCATCTGAGCACTTGTCACTTCAGGCTCATTAAAAAACGAAGGGGAATAGAGTCACCTTTAGCATTTCTTGACTCTTAAAAATTGAAAAACAAAGTTGTGTCAAATTGCCATTAAAATTTATTTAATTCGGAATAACAAGCATGTTCCTTAATTGATCGTAGCTTGAGATATATGGAGACAAATTTGGGATCCACCAATCAAGGAATCCCTTTCGAGAGGAATCCTAGTCCTTTTTCCTCTTGGGGAAATATTGGTGCTCCGTATATTGTTATCGGGAAATCTAGTGTCCACTCGAAGCTTTTAGTCCCACTAAGATGGGTAGCTATCTTAGAAACAAACAAACGAAAACTACTTTTGCTTTCCTTTATGAGAAGTAGATAAGAGGGGAACAAAGGACACCAACCTTAGTCTTGCGCTTGGTTCCTTGATTGGTTCCTCTCCCTTCTGACAGATATTTGCCACTCCTTTGCTTACCCAGCTTCAAAGAGCACCTGTGGAATCAAAGCAACATAATACTATCGAAGAACAGACATCTAAAATCATAAACAATATAGGACCAGATATATATTGACCACACAAATGCATATATTATCTAACACACAAGAATGTGGAGGAAAACTTGAATGGCTCTATTAATATCAAGAATAGCAAAGAGGATTACAACCAATTGCTCTGACCTAGCATCATCCTATCGACATGAAAGCCCTTCATCACCTCATGAAAATATTAGATCACCCAACACTATGATATTGCACCAGGAAACCAACAACACTTTCTTACAAGATACAAGATTCCAGCCTTTGGATCTCTCGGATGAGGGATCCATATATAAATGATTGTAGGAGGGTGAGTCAGCTTTTGGGATTCTGATTAGATTCTTCTCTCTGATAGTGCTTGATTCCACGTGGAGATTGAAGTTCTCTTACTCATCCTTGGGCGAATTCAGAGAGGCAAGTGTTAGAGGAGAAGTTTCTGGAAGATTCCATGATCATCCACCTTGCAAACTATCTCTACCATTTGTCTACTCTCGCCCATCGCACCATACAAAAGGGCTTTCCAGTATGCATTGCACTTTTTACACTGAGCAAGTGAGATGCAACACACCCTCTGCACTAGGCAGTCTGTATGGTTTAGTTTTGACAAGTTCTGAGTAGTTTTCCATGGAGAACTTCTGGGAGATGATGTAATCAGCTCACCTTGCTCCTTTAGGGTGTGAAGCAACACTTTTGGGGACTTAGAAGCCCTTGATTTATGGAAATATATGATTGGGGTTGCAGTGCCCAAAAGTGTCTATAACAGTTGGCCCCTAAAGCATGAGGTCGTTAATCGTTTGATGTCGGGTGAAATGCATTATGATGAGGATCCAAAGTTTTTTCGAGCTAGAAGGGGACGTGTAATAAGATACAATACAATACATTATCTTCATAATATTTTCATTATCCAGCTAAGGTGAGCATTCCCATGCTCAGCTTTATAAATTCATTTCCACGTACATAGCATAGACAACCGTATGTGTAGCAAACTGATGATTCAGACGGAGTCATCATCCTTTGATTTGGATGATCATCTGTTCAACAATAATGTACATTTGATGTCTTTATTTCCCTGAATATATCGGAACTCAGATGGATGAAACTAGATCTGGGGTCTTCAAGCTCGTTCAATCTTTGCCGGGAGTACAAGTCGATCCGTGTGAAATATGTTCTAGAGTCGAACATGGAAAGACATCGCCTGATTACCAGCCAATGATGTAAGCTGCTAACAGGCGTGAGAGGAATCACCGTTAATAATGATGACCCTCAAGGCATCAAGCACCATGTAAAATCTTTCGGTCGAAGGCCATTGATGTAAACCTATCATCGGAAGTGAGAAACTTGCCATTGAGGCATGCAAACTTCAAAGTATTGAAAGGGGTTTTCCTAGGTGGAACTCTCGAATAATGAGCTGATGTCGATGAGAAGTGACCCATCATAGGAGGGCCTTAATGAATACCACATCTACAACACAAAACAGAGCAAATGATTTTTTGGAGGTGAAAACGATCTGATGATACAAGGATTAGGGTGGCGGTCATGAAAGAATGGAGTGTGAATGTATTATAGTGGATGAGACACAGGTGAATTCTCTGAGCGACTTATCTTGAACATACCAGTGACAATGAAATGGATTGGTAGCATTAATCCCAAAGATGGATGGTACGATGGACGAATGATGATATGACCAGTGAACAGAATAACCCAACCCGACTCAGACGTGGAGTGAAAGTGTCATGTTCAAGAGCAACTTGCTACCAATAAAGTTTCTTCAAGTTTTCTTCCCAATTTTCCCCAGTCATTGCTGACGAGTACCTCTTTATTTTTATCAAGCTTGAGGAGGATAACATATGCTTGTTCTATAATTCATCGTTCGGGCGAACCCATCGCTATGTTTTAATGAGCCTAGCACCAGTGAAACTCGTTCTCGTCTATATGGACAAGTTTCTCGCTATTGATTTTAACAAGTTTAACGACAATGATAACTCGATCCTTTTTCAATTTTAGAGAGTCTAAAAAGGGACGGAAAGGATACTCCAATAATACTTTTTCGTCATATAATCCCTTAAGTCCGAAAAAGTATAAAATAATATGAAAGGGATGAATTTTTGATAGTTTTAACGAGCTGAACAAGACAAGCGCTCAATCTTTTTGTGTAATAATCCCTCAGGTCCAAAAAGATTAAAATCTAGAGGAGGGATAGCACTTCTGGTAGATTTTACGAGCTGGAGAGGCCAATTGCTTGGCAATATTTTCATATTTTACGAGTCAGATGAAAAGAGCTTAAAGGAGACTCGTTTTTTGAGGAACGAGTGATAATTT
>APFE031468045.1:0-10531 GCA_000404065.3 Pinus taeda | reverse complement strand
TAATAATATTATTACCTAAAACCTAAAAAATTATAAGAATTTATTTGAATAATATTTTTATAAATTTAAATATTTTAGTTAGATTTTCTTAATTTTTTTGGTCAAATCTTTGCCTTTAGTTTAGTCAAACTTGCTGTTACTCTCAAATTGTTAGTTAGTTGCTCTATACATCTATTTATTGCATTGTTTTCCTTTATCTTGAAGATTAGTTGTTCTCTACATTTATTTATTGCATTGCTTTCTTCATCTTGTCTTGAAGATTAGTTGCTCTCTACATCTATTTATTGCATTGCTTGGATCTGTTTCCTCATCTTGTTTTGAAGATGAACCACATTGACTAGTTCAAACGCGTCAACAAGATTATCTATATGATTTTTATTGAAAGATGTTGTAATTATTATGGATCACTGAAGTCTAAATTCAATAAAGTGATGTTAGTTGAAGAATTTAAAATGTTTCATATAAAATAATTTGTTTGTTTTATGTTGGTTATATTGATTTTATTAGGGAAAACTTATTCATATAATAATGTAATTATAAACTTTGATTATATGTAAATTTATAACTTTGAATTATTTATTGTAATTTATAACTTTGGATTATATCTGTTTGAAGAGGGTTTAAAAAAGATAGAAAATAAGAGAACAACATTGGAAACAGTGAGATGGAAAACTATTATTAGTAAATTTTATTAAATATTTCAATTTTTTCTAAAATTTTATATATTTCATTTTTTTTTTTCCAGAGGCATGTGAAGATTGTTGAAAGAATGTCAGCTGCATTTTTATTTATTATAAACAATAGTAATTTTTTTGACTATGTTAGGTTTTAAATATGCTTCAATCTAGCATGATACACAAGAATGTTGGATAGTTTGATGAAGCTTGGATTATCACATTTGATAATTATAACCATTAGCATTTTTTTTTTTATTTTTTTGCTCACATGTTTTTTTTATTTTTTTGCCCACATGTTCAAGAATCTGCGTTTCTTTACAAATCTTTCTTTCTAGATGAACCAGCTAAACTTCTTCCTTTAATTTCCCATTTAAAAAGGTAGACTTAATATTCAAGTGATGTAGTTTCAAATTATGTTTGTAATTAATGCAATCATTAATCTAATGGTTTGAGGTACATGTGCAAAAGGTTTGTTATAGTTATTTTTTTTTATACTACGAATAATAGTTTGCAACCAATCTCATTTTATATGTTTATACTACCATCAACATAATTTGAATGTGGACAACCAATTTGATCATATCGGAATTTTATTTTTAGATAATTTTGCATTCTTCATTATGGAATCTCTTCTTTCATGGCATACTTCCCCATCCTTTATGCTCTTTAGCTTGTTCAAAATTCAGAGGATCTACAACCTCCATTACTTCAAATCATTAAGGCATAATCTTTATACCTTACAAGTAATTAAGTTTGGTGTGATGATCTTCTTCGCGCTTCACTAATGTCACCTCTTCTTTGAGTTTGGTGTGATGATCTCCTTCGTGCTTCACTAATGTCACCTCTTCTTGGACTCTTCTGGTTGTGCACTAATGTCACCTTTTCTTTGAGTTTGGTGTGATGATCTCCTTCGTGCTTCACTAATGTCACCTCTTCTTGGACTCTTCTGGGTGTGCTTTCGCTGCTTGAAGTGTGTATGTTGCGAGATTCTTCATCATGTACTTATTTCTATTCATCATATTTTATTTCTTTGAAATTTTCAACGTAATCATAAGGAATATATTATGCATTATAACTATCTACCTTATAATTTCCCTTCATATGCATGCTCATGAAGTGTGCTAGGATCAAACATTTGATATGCTTAATTACTTTTGCATCAAGTTTTCTCCTAAAGAAGATAGGAATGTGAGAAAATGCTTTTTTTTTCAAATATTTTAAAATGACTTATTGTTCTTTATATAACTGAAGAGATTGAAAAGGAGTTTTATGGTTTAGACTTTAGTTGGAAGTATATTTTTCAAATAGACAACAATACTAATAGTTTCAACCCACAACCCATTAGTAATATTTTTACCTTTTATCATGCTTTGCGCACGTTCCACTAAAGTTATATTTTTTCTCTTAGCTACTCCTATCTGCCCAAGAGTATGTGGCACTAGATACTATTATAAAATTCCATTGTTTCTTCAAAATTTGATTAATGCTACTAATGTGTACTCCCCTTCTTGATCTAATTTGAGGATTTCAATGTACATGCATGTTTGCTTTTCAACCAATGTTTTAAATTCTCTAAAATACTTAAAGATGTCACTTTTCTTATAAAATAATTCATGTATATTTTATGCTATCATAAGTTAAGATAAATAGGATGCTCCACCAAGTGACGTTGCTTGTAGGGGACCACACACATTTATATGCACAAGTTTAAGAATATTTATTTTTTCTTTTATTTGTACGAGTGGTAAATTCTTCCCTGTGCTACTTACCTAGTGCACACCCTTCACATGTAATATGGTCATTCTTAAGCAATGGAAGTCCCTCCACTATTTTTTATTTTTGAAGTAATAATAATCGTGATAATTAAGATGACCATACCTTTGATGCCATAAAATTATGTTGTCATGGTTGTAGATGCAAATGCTTGTTGAATCTTCCTCGTCACATCAAACTTGTATAATACTCCAACTCTAACTCTTGTTGCAATAATCTTGTAATGGTCTTGTAAATATTTCACAACACAATTTGAATTTACAAATTCAAATTTCAAATTGTGATTGATTATGGTGGAGTTTGAGATAAAGTTCTTTGCACTAGGCACCTACATTACATTTTGAATTTGTTTAACATTAACATTTGGTAATGTCTCAAAAACATCACAATATCCTTTAATTTGATGTGAAAAATCATCCCCAAGTTATATATTAGCACTATTATTTGTTTCATGATAATTTTCAAACCAATCATTGTCGGTCAATTCTTTTGATATAGAATTTTCTCACATTTAATCATCAATCTAATTTTGTAATTTTATGAAGTGTAATAAAAAATTTACGCAGGACCTATCTTTTAACTTATTTATTGAAAATCATTTTGCAAGCTATCTATTATTAACTACTAAACCCAGATTTTTAACTATGAAAAAAAATTGCAATTTAAATAAGTTAGCACAGTATCGGTTATAAACACTTGTAAACTATCGGTGTTAAAATGTTTTCTATAAGATAGTTACAAAATTATTAATAATTTTATTATCAATTCATTTAATACATAGTTCTGGAATTGAGCTAAACAATCCTTTAATCAATTCAATGGTTTGTATGGATAGCCTTTACTATGTTATCAAACCAAAAATACTTTGTATTGTCTTAGAATAAAAAATAAAACTTTCTCCCATTCTTTTTGTCCCCCCCTGAAGGTTTTGATAACACATTTATACAATGCATACTAGATCACATAGATCCATTTCTCACAGATTTCAAAGATAGCTACAAGCATAATTCTAGGAAAATATGGTTTAAAGAATCAAGCATATCTCTAAGATCCTTCATGTTTTGATGAAATCGTCTATGTAGAGCCTAAATGGGTTCATCCTAAATAAACTTGTATCCTAGATTTACAAGGTTTTCCTTCATTTGCTTGGAAAGGATGTTGCAAAGTCACTATTTAGAAACTTATGAAAATATTTGACATGAGTTTGAACTTCATGGTGTCGACCATTTGACATGAGTTTGAACTTCATGGCGTCAACCTAGGCATGATCTAATGGAAACATTACCATCTTGAGCCTTCTATATAGAGGATTCTTTGGCTTGAGCTTATAGGTGGAAAAACATTTGATATTAATTTGTCCTCTTCTTCATCAGGTGGAAAAGCATCTGATGTTGATTTTGGATCTTCTCTATGTTGTAATATTAACTTGGATTGTGCAAAACCAAGTGAAACTATGATTCTTCTACAGAAAACCGTTTCAAAGACTAGGCTATAACATTTTTTTTCAAAGAAAAAGACAATTTCATATATATTTAAATGATGAGGATTGCATTTTGTATATACACTTCAAGAGTGTATTCAAGAAGAAAGCAACAATTGTAAAAACGAGTAAGCATATCAGAGGGTAATAACCTTCCTCCTAGAAATTGAACTACATAAATACATCACCATTAATAGAAGAAAAACCAAAATAAAGGAAAATAAAAATAGTTTGTTCAAAGTGAGGATATTATGCACGACCTAAAAAACAAAGCACATCCATGATAGTCTTGAATATAGCATAGAGAACATTAAAAAACCAGAGCAGACTAACCCCTGTCAAAATTGAAACCTGTGTGAAGTTATGTTTGACTATAGAAATAAGCATGAAAATCCAAGCATTTCTAGGTTGTAAGAATAAAAAATATTAGGTCCAAAAATCAACTAACATCTACTAGGATCAACAAACTAATCCCCATAAGAGCAACAGGTAGAATCCACAGATTGATCATTTCCTTGCTTCAATATGGCCCAAAAATATTTTTCCAAATGAAGGCCATCCTTTGATAAGTTGTTTGCATCATAGTTCCGTTCCCTGAAAATGTGTGAATAAGAGAAAGAAGTAAAATAATCCACTATACAAATAATATCCTCAATAATAGTACCAAGATAAATGTTATGATAGGAAATAATGCCATTAAGCCAGTTGAGTCCCCAAAGATGTGAACTCATGAGCACCCCTTCTCTTTTGCGAACAGTCAAGGAGTTTCGCTTTATCGTTTGATTTATGACCCAATCCCATCTTGACTTTGAAGTAGTGGGTATAGGAGAGAAAAAAATAAAACCACCATTGCACTATTAACCACTGTCAATGGGAGCACCGTTGAAATAGCCCCACGAATTTGAAGGATTATTAGTTTTTGGAGAAATCACTCTTAAGGGCAGTTGAGTCCTTTTCCTGAGGAAAATGGTTTTAAGATAGCCAACACCTCATTATCTAAAAAGGGACCGAAACCTTACCAGGAAGATTGTGTTGCTCCTAGCTAACCAAACCCCCCAACCTATAATTCGAGGGAGGAATTTGAAAGGAAAACAAATGGGATTGGTATGCCACAAATGTCATGCACCCTTCATATCGGCACCAACCAAGAAATTGAATTTCCTAGTGCATAATGATAAAGCTACCAAACTTTTTCAAAGAAAGGACGTCCCATAAAAACATGAAGGACACTTTCCTCATTATTTTGGTAAGGAGAACACCATCCAGGACTCTACATGAACCTTTGTTGTAGGACTTCCCGGGAAGGGACCTTCTTCATCATGAGACACCACATAAATATTTTAGGTTTATGACGAAATTTAGCTTTCCAAACTACATTCCACCACCATTTCTCCTCAAGGTCAAATATGTCAATAATAAGGAAAAATAAACCCAGTTTAGGGGAGTAGACACTAGAAGGGGAGATGCACTCCTTGGATGCATAATTTAATTACCCATCCAAGAAGTACCTATGTTGCATACTTTTGATGGACCATGCTATACAAAAAATGAGAAATACATGAAAAAGTGTGACTGCAATCACATTTTTCATGTATTCCACATTTTTCGTTTAGTAGGGTTCATCGAAAGTATGCAACATGAGTACTCCTTGGATGAAGAATTAAATTATGCATCCAATCAGTGCTCCCACTTGAAATTTGAATAAAATTGTAGGGAGATAAGTTGAAAATACGAGTTGAAAAAGTTTTTTTTTTTGTTATTTTTTATCTTTTAATTCCAAAAAAGGTGAACCATCCCTCAAGGTTGACATTATCATCTTGAATCCTATTAGTTCTTATCAAGTTTACTTAGGTTGTACATTTTGTTTTGAGGCCCATTTTAGATGTCAAAATATCTCTAATGGTCCTCGAATCACAATATAGATCACTACAGAACTTTGGATGCTTTGGCTTATCACCTTGATCATACTACATTCAAAGTCAATGAAGATCCTCGAGGTTGAGGAGGAGGAAATTAAAGGGGGGGAAGAAATGGAGGAAGAGGTCTGGTTCGCTACTATAATTGTGATCAAGAGGGACACGCTGCTCATAATTGTCTACAACCTAGGAGGCCTTGGTGCTCCCATTATAGAGTAAATACACATGCAACTGAAGATTTCCCTAAACTAATCACTCACTGGGAAGAGCATAGTCAACAAAGAGGAGAAATTTTGATCAATGCATAACCTCAAGGGCTTGAACCAACTCCAACACATAACATTAATATCATTTCTAGAGGAGTAAAAAGGACTAGAGCAAACAAGGAGACCTCTGAGCAACCTATAATAATAAAGCCTACATTGCCAAATAAAGCTTATGATCCTAACCACTAGAAGGAATATTACAAGGATGCAATTAAAATCTATAAGGAGTTGGTTTCATCTTATGGTACTCACGCAAAACAACAAGAGAGGTACAAATGAGGAGTCCCAAATTTTCTCAGGAGATATCTCAATCTATTATGGAGTGGTTTAGATTATTTTTGTAGATTATGAATGATGAACAATGATCTAGGGAGTTGCGCAAGAAGCTCAAGGCAATTGTTAAGGATGAGGAATTCTTAGAAAAGTTTATCTTTGCTAATTTTCCTAAATGGCACTCCATGCGTGTCCATCGAAATAAGAGAAGAACGAGAAGAGAATTTCATGTCGATGCTCAAATTGCAGGATTTCAAATGAAAATTTTTATGCTAGATTTGGGTTCAGATGCTAATATTCTACCAAGAAAGACTTGGGAGGCCTTGGGAATGTTGGAAAATACTGGGGCAGGCGGGGGTGGGGGGTGGTGGTGAATCGGTATTCCTTAGCAATTAACACTTTTAAATATTTTCAGAGCATTAGTTAATATTCAATTATTATTAATTTTCATGCAGTAATAATAGTAAATAAAAGAACACAATAGACATAAGAATTTTAGATGAAAAACCCCCTTCGGGTCAAAAAACACCGAACTCTTTTCTAAAAAATTCTTTAATATTCACCCCCAACTGAAATGAAAGCAACAACTTCCTAGAATTCTAGAAAAGCATTCTTCTCCAAAACCCACTAGAAGGACACCCCAATGCCCTGGTTTCTTCAGTAGTCAATTGAATGGATGCCCCAACATCCTAGACCAACCTACCACCCTGAAGTGTTCATAGGCTCCAACCTATAGGTGACATTATGCACCAACCTAGCACCTCCATGCCACCCTATAATGATTGAAATGAGGCAAGAGTGTGGATTCCCATACCAGGGACAACGATCCACGATACAATATGATTTACAATGATTTTGACCAAACACCCAATCACACTATGACCTGCAACCAAACCATGACATCATCCCAACAGAGACTCCTATACCTCCCAATAATTCCTTTTCGACTCTAGGCAGATTAACTCTTTTACAATAATGACTCTTCCAATGATGGTAATTTTATAAATGACTCATTTACAATAATGACTCTTCCAATGATGACACTTTTATAAATGACTCTTTTACAACTTTACAATGATGACTCTTGACCTTGAAACTTCTTCACAATATACGAAGTGTCCTTGTCACTTTTTTTATTGACTTGTTGCAGCAGTAGACAAAGACTCCCACTCTTGATATAGGCCTGGATTCTATGCAAGACTATATCCAAAACTGACCTAAAGATATATACAATAAAAACTTATAACTGACCCTAGACTTGTGATGGACCAAGTTCTAAGTACAACAATAGAGACCATTCTATCAACTATGACAAGACAAGTAACATGAACTTACAACATCATATAGATTTAGCAGACTTGGTGTAGCATCAAGAATATGTAGCATAAAATGTGTAGTATCAAGAATAGGACATCCGAAATGTGGTTCAAAACTAATTGTGACATATAGAGACATAGAGATATAACCAAGACCCTGTATGTACTTATGTTGTCCTGCAAAAACATATGTCAAAGATGATACTCATTTTCAGATGTAAACATTAATCATACATACCTTGTTGTAGGAGACTTACCCTTGACTATTAATGTGTGGTCCTTACTGCAGTGATCCTTGACTGCATGATTTTTCTTGCATTCTAGGAGCTTGATATTGAATATGTTGTATCTATGTAATTTCAGATCTCTAGGGTCTAAAATTTCTTCTTGTGGTAGCCCTCTAAGTCATATTTCCAACCCCATAGTTATGATCAAGATTGGATTCTTCAAGAAAGAGTTATGCCCAATCTCCCACGATGATCTAATTATAGATTGATTCAGTAGAGCGAACTTGTATGAAGTGCCGCATGTCAATGTTGCAACCTTAGGCCCCGAAAACTCTACTTAACAAACTAATGTCTGTCCTCTTTACGTGACTATTTACATAATTTGAATCCAATTCTCAGAGAGAAAGTTATGAATATTTTCCCAACGTCACTTGTTTGACATGGAATTTGGGATCCTGCACAAACCCTAACTTCCTCAGATCATATCTCTGAAAATATAGCAAAAAAATATATGAAATTCGGTCTCAAGGTTCATCAATATTTTTTCTCAAATGGGTTTTAATTTCAGCTTTTGAAGCTATGCAAAAACAAAGTTATAGTGAACATTCCACGATGTCATGTTTGAAGCCACAAAATCCCTACTAGAGGAGGATATGAGGGTCATTATTTATATGCATGTCTTGAGTTGAGAGGGTCCTCAACAAGTGAACGTTGAAGGGATTTTACGAGCAGTTATTTATTTATTAATTATTGACTATTCAATTACCACAACCAATTATGAGTGCCATGTCACAACCCCATAGGGTTTTATCCCACTAACTGGGGTTACTAACTTCAAACATGAATATCTCTCAAACCGTGAAGAATTACTTGGTATGCCATATATAAAAGGAAACATATCGATGAGTAGAATCCATATAGAAGATAATTGACTCAGAATAGAGTAAGTTTTCAAGTCAAAATTCCAATGCAATATCGAGGTAGCCCCTGGTGATGCATGGGTTGACATCAATGACAACCATTGATCAACAATATCCCCCTTTGGCATTGATGGAAACACAAGTACTCCCCCTACAATCATGAAAATTCTTCATGCTGCCTTCTCTCCCCCTTTGTCGTCAATGGTAAAGGGTAACTCCCCCTGACAAACATACATCTTGCGAACCTGTGCACACCTCCACTCATCATTTCTACTTGAGTAGATAAGAGAAAGAATCTAATGAAAACTTGGGAGAATCCCAAGCTTTTGGCAAAGATATTCAAATGCTTCAAGAGGTAATGGTTTGGTAAAGATGTCTGCAATTTGTTCCTTTGTGCCAACATATTCAAGATTGATATTTTTTTCAGTGACCTACTCTCTAACAAAATGATATTTAATCGGAATGTGCTTCGTTTTGGAATGCATCACATGATTCTTGAAGATACTGATGGCGCTGGTGTTATCATAAAATATGGGAATAATCTCATAGAAATTGACTTGAATATCTTGTAAATTTTGCTTCATCCAAAGAACTTGAGCATGATAAGCTGTTGGCGTGACATATTCTGCTTCTGTTGTGGATAACGAGATTGAATACTGCTTTTTACTTAACCATGAAACAATACAACCACCTAGATATAATGATGTTCCACTAGTACTCTTACAGTCACCAACACTTCATGCCTAATCTACATCTGTATAAGATTGGATGACCAAATCATTTCCTTTGAGATACCATAGACCATATTCCGTTGTGCTCTTTAGATACCGAAGAATTATTTTGATGGAAATAGTATGAGATTCTTTTAGTGTTGCTTGGAATCTTACTACTTGTCCAATTTCCTACATCACATTAGGACGAGCTGTCACATATAAGAGACTACCAATCATGGATCTATACAACCTTTGGTCCACATCCTTTGACGAATCTTCTAAGCTTAACTTGCAACATATTACCATGGGGGTAAGGACTGGCTTGCAATCTTCCATCTGGAATTTCTTGAGCATTTCTTTGATGTACTTGGTTTGGTATATGGATATTCCTTTATCCCGCTGAGAAATCTAAAGCCCTAAAAAATATGTCAAATCGACAATCATAGACGTTTCAAACTCACTTTTCATTTTTGTTGCAAAATCTTTACTTGATTTGTCATCACTGCTTCCAAAGCTTATATCATCCATATATACTTGGATAATTGTTAGGTTATCTTGATCCACTTTCTCATAAAGATTGTTATCAACATTTTCTTTCTTGAATCCCTGTTGATGTATAGATCCATCAAGATGAGCATACCAAGCCCTAGGAGCTTGCTTGAGACCATATACAACCTTGTTTAATTTGCAAACGTAGTCTTCTTTGTCAGAGAGAAGAAAACCTTCGGGTTGTTCAATGAAAACTTCTTCCTCCAATTCACCATTTAGAAAAGCTAACTTACCATCCATTTGGTAGACCTTGATTTTTCTCGAGCAAGCATAAGTGAGAAACATCCCGATGGCTTCCATTCTCACAACGGGAGCAAATGTTTCTTCAAAATTGATTCCTTGAAGTTGTGCATATCCTTTGCAGACTAATATTGCCTTGTTCCTGGTAACCTGTAATCCTTAAATTATTTTTCCCCCCTGA
>APFE031468040.1:281817-293622 GCA_000404065.3 Pinus taeda | reverse complement strand
CCGATAGACAGATTGCAGATGAAGTTCTCCCTGGTTGAGAGGGAGTGTTAAAATTGGCAACCAGGGAAAAACTTCATGTGGGTCATCTTATTCATGGCTGATAATATTTTTATTAGATTCCTCTCGTCGAGAGGTGTAGGATAGATATAAATATCATCCGATTCCGATAAGTATTCATGGAGATATGAATTTATTTTGATTATGGAATTATTATTAAGCCGACCTACAACTCATGTAGGCTCAGAAGCCCAACAATCGCGTCTATTCAAACACCAACGTTGTGTATAAATATAAGAGAGAAATTCCTCATTTGCACACACACTTCTCATCACATCTCTCTCTCTCTCTACTGCATAGAAATGAGTCTCTTCTCTACTGCGTAGAAATGGGTCTCTCTCTCACACATGTGAAGCCGGAAGCTGTTGAACCTGAAGCTGCAACCGCAGATCTAAAGATTGACCTGCGTGGCCTAGAAGATCTCCTCTTTGGAACTGCGTTGTAGGTTTATCTACACCTCTTCTGAAAGCCGCAACTTTTGGTGGTGGAATGAAGTCAATCCAATGAACGGTTTGCAAGATATCAACTACCCTAGTTTGAAGTCGAAAACTGCTGAAACTGAAGTTGCAACTGCAGAAGTAAAGATTGACCTGCGTGGCCTAGAATATCTCCTCATTTGAACTGCGCTGTAGGTTCATCTAAACCTCCTCTGGAAGCCGCAACTTTTGGTGGTGGAATGAAGTCAATCTAACAGTCGGTTTGTGAGATATTGTCTACCCTAGTTTGATAATGAAGCCGCTAATGCTGATGTTGCTGATCTAGGGTTTGCTACTGCTGATATGAATTAGATTTATTGTACTATTTCTCTCTGCTGAATTATTGAAGATAAAAGAAGATTTCATCAAAGGGTTTCCCCACACATTGTGGGGTTTGTCCTGGCTAGCCGCCACATCTTATGTCTCTTGTCTTGGCTTGTTTTCTGTCGATCGTTTAATGTTCTATCTACACTTTACTTTATGTACATGTGATTGCTAATCTGTGGAATATAATAAGAAAAAGAAATACACTGTTAAAAGCATAGAACATACCATAACTTAACACCCCATCTGCCCTCAAAGACCTGAGTGGCCCAATTTCTCATATGCAAATGAGAATGACACTACTGTGCCTATCCTCAGTAGCTCTGGTGTCCAATATAGAAAAATGAGAGAGCACAGTCTCCATGTAATGCCCTATTTGGTGGCATGTCGATTCCACCTCTTCCTACCCACTCCTGTCAGAGTGGGCTAATCACGCTATGACTCCACCAACAGTCAATATGCCAAGATAACTCATGAAATCTGTCTGCTCCCCTGTCAAACCATCCTATCACTAGTGTTGTCCAAGGCTCTAATGGAGATCTGAAAATTTGTGTGCGCCCAAACGTCGACTCCATCACACAGTTACTACCATCACTTACCAGCTCTATGATGTGATGGGAAATCCCACCTGGTTCCCAACAACAGTCTGGCACTCGAGTCCCTCTAGTAATCCATAACGTCTGCTGAAATGTGGCCATGGATGTATCCAACCGCCTAGCCTGCTCCATTGGGTACCAACTCAGTACCTCTCACCATCCAACCCCAAAGGAGAGATCGAATGTACAATTCCCTATGGAAGGAACAAGGCCTCCAAGCTGATGTGGTGTCATACTCAACTCATGTCGCACAGTCCTGCTAATCTGGCCAGCCCCTCGGGTATGTCTAGACAACTGTGCCTCCCTCAATCCAATGTGTAAGGGTGGGCTAATAACCTTGTAGATCCCGTCAATGTGCTTGTGAAACGAATTGTGCGGAAATCCGAATGTGTGGTCTCTATGCTACCCCTCATCAATGGCTAGCCCAAAGGATGGTTGCACATCCTCCTCCATCATGGACTCAACATGAGCCTCCAACTGCTGCTCCATATACAACCCAACATGCAAGACATGCTCACCAGTGAGTTGCAGGTGACGGTCGTCCAGTAACTGTTGAAGTTTCTAAGTCTACTAGTTAGAAACCCTCCATGCAGTTTACTGTTTTATTCCTACCCACTTGCTCCGTTACAATGTAAATACTAAAAATAAACACTAGTGCATGCTCAACATATTACAGATCATTAATTGAAGGAAACATAAACAAGCACACAAAATGACACCGTTATTTTTGGACCAATGTCCTCGAAAAAACCCAATGCGGGAAAACTGATGCAACTATCTGAGGGTTTTCTTATAAAGCAAATTTTGAGTACAATCTGGGTGCCAAATCTGGCTTACCCAACAGAGAATGCCCTTGGTAGTAGTACCTCTCAGTCTGAGACAAATGTCCCAGCTAAAACCCTAGATAAACCCTCCGGCAGCTCGTCAGCTCCAATCTGCCCCAGAAACCCCAGTGTCTGCCTTTCTAAACTACGTCAGCCTCTCTCTGCCCAGCACTGGCCCTCTATCACCCTGAATGGGCCTACGTCAACCTCAGGAGGCCCTGCGTCAGCCTTCTGGCCCTCTGCTTCAGCAACACTAGCGCCTCTGAAGCACTGCATAACTCCTGGCTACCTCTGCGTGGCTCTACATGAACCCTGGCTACTACTGCATCACTCTCTCTGGCTCTTGCGCTGATCTCCTGGCACTATCTCTGCCTCTTTGTCTCTCTGTACTCACTACCCCTAAGCTGCAACTCCGATCACTGATTCTATCTCTCTTAGCAAACCCCGCTCTAGAGAATAGAATGATTGATCATCTGGTGTGCTCTCCAAGTGACCCTCAAGCCTCCTCTTATACTTTTCTCGTTGACATATCAACGGCCAAGATTAATTCCCTAATCGATGGCTAAGATTATATCTGGCTTGATCCATGTCTTTTGGACCATTCTAACACAACTTTATATTAATCGACATGGATCAAGCCAGATATAATCTTAGCCGTCGATTAGGGAATTAATCATTTTTGGGTATTGGATATTTGGCATCCAGATCTATGCCAGAGTTACTGTTGATTTGGGGTAGCATTAGATGTGCTCTAGCCACGAAATTTGGTGGAGAGGTTGGGGCACATGAGATCTCCAATACCCAAAAAGGGTTTGGGCAGATTCTATCAAACTCCATTTTTTTTTAACTTTCAAATGCACCCTCTTATTATCATTTATGATTTTTCATTGAATTCGTATTGCAAATAATGTAGCAAAAAAAAATATTTTGTAAAATGAGGTGGTTATAACTTATTAATTCCAATTTTTCTTTTGGTGCCCTAGCTTTGAATTAGCTCACTACAAAATTCAAATATGCCAAAAGCCTTGGACCCATTTTGGGAGTATGGAGAACCTGATGATGGGACAAATCTATCATGCAAATTGTGTGGGACCAAGATGACAGGAGGGGTTACGCGATTGAAATACCATCTCGCTAGACTCATTGGACATGATGTTGGGATTTGTACAATTTTTAGTCTGGAGCTTATACAAAAGGCTCTTGAAGCAATTGATGAAAAAGACGGAAAGAAGGAAGAGGCAAAAAGAAACAAGGTTGAACATGTAGGTAGATCTTCCGGGATATTTTTTTCTGATTTTGATGCTGAGGGTCGTGGGAGGGGCTCCACAGCATCACCTACTACTGCTAGTGCGAAGTCATCATTTTTTGTTCCACGATCAGGACATGGAACTCATCCTGGCATAAAATCAATTGTTAAAAAAAAGGAGAAGCAAGAAGCAGATAGAGTCATGGGGAGGTGTATTTTCTGGAGCGACTTACCTCTCAACATCACCAAAACCAATCCATTTTGGCAGCCAATGTGTGATGATATTGCTGTTGTGGGTCCAAGGTACAAAAGTGCTACATATGAGGAGTTGTGGGGGCCAATTCTTCAAGCAGAAAAGCAGGACATAAACTCTAGATTGGCGGAGTTGAAAAAAACATGGGAAGTTTCTGGATGCACAGTGATGTCTAATGGTTGGACAGATAGGAAGGGTAGGACCCTTCTAAATTTCTTGGTACATTGTCCTAAAGGTACCATGTTTATTAAATCAATGGATGCATCAGCACATATCAAAGATGCAACAATATGTGAATTGTTAGATGGGTTCATTCAGGAGATTGGTGTGCAGATTGTGGTGCAAGTCATAATAGACTATGCAACTAATTATGTGTCTACCGGCAAGATGCTTATGGAGAGGCATCGCACATTGTTCTGGACTCCATGTGCAGCACATTGTATCGATTTGCTGCTTGAGGCTATGGGGAAACTCTCCTTCATAAAGGAGGTGGTTAATATGGCTAAGACCGTTCCCAAGTTTATTTATAACCATGCTTTTGTTCTTAGCCTCATCAGGAGGTTCACTAGAAACAAGGAGTTGCGGCGTCCTGCAATCACACGTTTTGCCACAAACTTTATGTTAATTTTAGGTATGTTCTATGCTTAGAGCAATTTATTTCAATTTTCACAGTTAGCTCAATATTTTTCCCAGATTAGCAATCACATCAGCATTAAAGTAAACTGCAGATAGAACATAAACATAAATTGCAGAAGACAAGCCAAGACAAGAGGACACAAGATGTGGCACTAGCCAGGGACAAGCCCCAATGTGAAGAAACCCTTTATCAATTCTTCCTATATGTTCTTCAATAGTTCAGTAGAGAAAGAGAGAGAGAGATAGTACATTTACAACAAAAATCAACACTTTGACTTATCTAGATAAGAGCATAGATCATCTCTAAGAAGATGATACATGAGATCAGTTGAAGACATGTTGCTTCAATTGATTCTCCAAGGTGATTCCTTTATCTATCATCGTGTTGCATCTCGTCATCATGCTGCACCTCACCGTGCTGCACCGCACTGCACCCATCATCACAATGCTGCATCTTATCATACTTCATCAATCATGACAGTACCCATCATTGTACCATATCATGTACCATAATGTGCCATTGCTGCACCTTGTTTGCCACCATGTGCTTGTTGCAGCTTGCTTACCATACTGCTGTCCAATTGCTATTGCAGCACTATGTCTTGTCGCTGTCCCAATTGTTATTGCAGCACTATGTCTTGCTGTTGTCCCTTGCAGCACCATGTCTATTGCTGTCCCATTGAAGCATTGTTGTACCATGCTTGCTGTCCCAATTTGCATTGTTGTACCATGTTGTTGTCATAATTTTGTAGTACCATGCTTGCTGTCCCAATTTGCAGCACCATCCTTGCTATCCCAATTTGCATTGTTGTACCATGTTGTTGTCCCAATTTTGCAACACCATGCTTGCTGTCCCAATTTGCATTGTTGTACCATACTGCTGTCCCAATTTTGCAGCACCATGCTTGCTGTAGCTTTCGGCCTCCTCAACGTGCCCAGGCAGTCACTTAATTTCCAGTCTTTAGTTCCTCATCTAATCAGCCTTCCAGCCTGCCCTCTTGGCCCTTAATCCTTGGCCCTCCATCCAACAATTCGGTCACTTGAAGTGGCCTGTGGCTAGGGCATCATGGACCTGTGTCTAGGGCAGGATAGACCAACATTTAGAGCTTCTTCATAAGGCAGCATTAGGGCTCCTTCATAGGGCAGCATTAGCTCTTCTCCATAGGGCAGTGTTAGCTCTTCTGCATAGGGCAGCGTTACGGCTTCTTCCTCCAAGATTTATCTCACACTACAACACAAGACAAGTGGAGAGAAATCAAGAGAGAAGTTGTGTATAAAATGACTCTCAAGTCATCTCCTTTTATACTAAAACATTGAGCACATGAGGGGTTTATTTGGTTGCTGGCCGACTTTGGCGAATTGTCTTATAACACAAATAAATTCATAAATCCATGAATACTTATCAAAATTGGATGATCTTTAGATCAATCCTACACCTCTCGATGAGAGGGATAAAGAAAAATATCAGCTGCCATAAATAAGATGACCCAGATGGAGTTTGGCCCTAGTTGCCAACATTAACTTTATTACTCTTCAGTCTTTGCTTCGATGCCAGTTTGAGTTGAAGCAAATGTTTGTTTCTGATGAGTGGCATAATTGTAGATATAGCAGGAGACAGGACGAGAGAGCCATTGCAAAAATGGTGTACTCTAAGACGTTTTGGCAGGGAGTAGAAGAAGCATGCTCAGTTACTGAACCTATAGTAAAGGTTCTGAGATTGGTAGATAGGAAGAAGCCTGCAATGCCTTATTTGTATGAGGCCATGGATAGCACCAAGGAGGCCATTCGTTCTTATTATGCAGACAAGGGTTCTGTTGGCCTTGATAGGCATATGATGTTATGGGATGTAATTGATAGTCGGTGGACAGGGATGCTTCATCGACCCATTCATGCAGCGACACTTTTCATCAACTTCGCATTTTCATACAAATGCGGCTTTGATTTTGATGGCAAGGTGATGGAAGGGCTCCATTCCTGTATTCATAAGATGGTACCTGATCCTGAGCTTCGTATCAAAATCAATCGCGAGATACAGTTTTATCGGGATTGTGTTGGCCTATTTGGCTTTGATGATGCTATTAGGGAAAGGACCCTCTTCATGCCACATAAGTGACAAGTCAACACTCATTAGAAATTAGAATTTTCAATTTAGAATTTCCTTACTTATAATTCTAGATTTTTAAAATTCAATTATGTAACTTTTATTTGAAAGTTTAATTATGTTTTAAGTTTTTGAAATTTTTAATTCTTTATTTTGTTGTAGATACTTGTTGATTTGGGGTAGCATCGGATGTGCTCTAGCCATGAAAATTGGTGGAGAGGCTAAAGCACATGAGATCTCTAAGACCCATAAATTGTTTGGACAGATTGTACGCAGTTTGGGAGACATTAAAATAATTAATATTTTTAATGGAGTTTCTAAGTCTAAACTTAGGAAAAATAAAATGTTAATGGGTATTAATTTAAAACTGGGTTAAAAGGTTCCAAAAGTCATGGATCAAGCCAAATCTAATCTTAGGCGTTGGTTAGAGATTTAATTTCGGTCATTGATGGACCAATGAGAAAAGTATAAGCAGAGGCTTGAGGGTCAATTGGAGAACACACGAGAATGATTAGTCATTCATTTTGCTAGAGCGAGGTTGCTAAGAAAAAGTGAATCAGTGATCAGCAGCGAGGGAAAGTGAGTACAAGGTAGAGAGGCAAGGACAATATTGGGAGACCAGCACAAAATCGGAGAGCGCGAGAGCAGCAGTCCGTCCAGGCTACGCAGAGCCCAACAGAGGCAACTCACAGCCCAGAAAGACTACGTCATCCATGTAGAGGGCAGAGGGAGTGACGCAGAGGGTCCTGGGCTAACGCAGGTCAGCAGGAGGCTGACGTAGTGACCAGAATGGTCAGCGCTGAGCTTCAGTGGTGCTGAAGAGGGTTTCGTGGGACATATTTTCTGAATACTTGTTTCTGGATATAGAGGTATTGCTACCGTATATTTTTCTCTATCGGGTGAGCCGGTTAGGGACCTAGTTGTACTACATAATAATATAACCCTCTGAATAGCTGCACCGATTTTCCCGCATTGGGGTTTTCCAAGGACATTGGTCCAAAAATAACAATGTCACTTGTGTGCTTGTTTTCTTTCAGTGGATGATCTGTAGATGTTGATACTGTACTTGTGTTTATTTTCAGTATTTACATGGTAAATAACTTGTTAAGTAATTAAACAAGTAGGAAGAAATAAACTAGATAGTACAGGAAGAATTTATAATGAGTTAAATTTAGAAATTCCAACAATATTTGGTGGCGAAGCTATGGTGCAAGGGCACCAAATTTGCAGAAATTGGCCAAAAGAATCTTGAGTCAAACATGTAGCTCTTCAAGGTGTGAGCACAATTGGAGTGCATTTGAGAAAATACACGCAAAAAGGCGCAACAAGTATAACTTTGAGCTCCAGCCTTCAGTTGAGAAATTACACTTTTTGTAATTTTTAATTTTTAATTTATGACCTTCAAGTGTCAAGACTCAAGACTCATTAGTTTTTTTGGCACTCTTACAGGTTGGAGTTCGCACGCTTCAATGATTTAGTGTATGTGTATTACAATATCCGACTTTGAGTGAAGAAAATAGAAGCACCAATGGATCTAGATGCCATTTCCTTAGACAATATTGATGTATTGTCTCAGTGGAGGGTGGAGTCTGAGGAACCCATCTTGGAGGAGTCACCTTCATGGTTAGAGCCAAATGATCCATTAGAATAGGAGTAGCAAGAGGAGGACCCAAAGGAGCAGCATGAGGAGGAGCAGGAGTCAGAGGAGGAGGAGGACATTGTGGGAGCATCATTATCAACCAATGTGGAAAAAGTCGAAGTCGGGATTAAATCGGCAAGGGTCCAAAAGTTGAAAAAGTCGTTAAAGTCGGGAGTCGGGAGTTTTTCGAAAAAGTCGACAAAATTAAACGGCCAGCCAAAAAAATAAAAAAATCGGGATTTAATCGGCCAGCCAAAAAAATCAAAAAATCGGGATTTAATCGGGATTTATTCCCGACTTTTTCCACACTGTTATCAACACCATCTGCTACAGATATAGGAGAGCGCAGCTCCATACCTAGCACTCATTATTTGACATTAGGTGCAGGGGCAGGGGCAGGGCCTTCTACTACTAGGGGCAGGCCTGGTTAACAACCCATCATGTTTTCCCAACAAAAGGTGGAGAGGGCAGTGATTTCAGATAGATAGTTGCTAATTTTATTTGTTTTGCTACATATAACTCATGATGATGAGATACTTTTATATATGTGATGTTATTTTGTGTTGGTTCTCCACATTTGAGTCCTCGATTGAACAATTATCAGGGATCAACAGGATTTGGTATCACCTTTGATACATCATTTATATTTGACATCATATATATCAGTGCTTTCTTCATATTTACATGCCAATGTGTTTATTTCATGTTGTTATTGCTTTATATGTTTAAAAATCTGAAAAAAATGAATATATTATGCATTTTTTATGCTTGCCGATATTTGCCGATATTTTCGCCAATATTGCTGATAAGATGTTTTCTAGACCCTCGCCGATATTTTGCCGCTACTGATATTATCAAAACTATTGTTAAGTACTATTAAAAGCAGGTCTCTCAAGCAAAGATGGATGGGTACCTATCTTTCTATCAACCAAGCTTATGCTTCGAAGTGAATTTTAATTATGCAAGGCTAACCTAATATGAAAATGCACGAGAAAATTAGAAGATTAGAAGATGAAGTAAGATGAAGCTAGATTCAAAGTTTGAAAATGCTTATGTCACGATTTATTTCTGAGTTATATATCAAAGCCTTTACTTGCCCAAGAAAAATATTCGCTTCACTAGACAAAGACTTAAAGATGAATTTCTCAACAATATTACAATATAATGGCAATTAAACCACAAGCTTATCATTTAGATTCAATGCAGTGATAGCTCAAAGAGAACAAAATATTTTTCACAATCTAATATCAATGCCAATTATATAGATGCTAAAAGATAGTTTAAGAGACCAAAGAGATTCAATTTACCACAATTCCATCAAAGAGTACTTAACAATTACTTTAAAATTTCTCAAAATTTAATACGCAATAAATATCCAATAATTCAAGTCATTAAAATCACAGTTAGAGTTAATTAAATGACGAGCAATCTCAATAGATGTCAAGCATAAAAATGTTCAAAACCCTTAGCATGCAAAAGACTTAAGCAATTAAATTTCGAAAGTTAATTACCATGTAGAACCATGAAATTCAAAAGTTAAACACTTCAAACAATTCAGGATTTAAAATAATTTTCTTAGTGTTCCAATCCAAAAAGAATTCTTATTTTCCAAAGTCAAACTTTAGAGCTGATTTTAAAAATACTTAAATGTGTGTTGACTATAGAAAAATTTAAAAAAATTTCAACCCCACAAAAAAAAAAACAAAAAACAAAAAAAAAATTAAGTTTGAAAGACCCAAAAAATTATTATCACAAAAAATCCAAAAAAGCACTTTTGTTATACATTTATTGCATTTAATTGAATTTAATGTGAAAGACGACTTTAAATGTGAAAAATCAAATTTTAATTTTTTTAAAGGCCTTAATTAAATTTTTAATGGGCCAAAGGCCACATAAAGAATTTAATTTGAAATTTTAAAGCATGAAGGAAAGCCTTTTTATGATTTTTCTTTTTTTCTTTTTTAAATTTTAATTCTTTTAACAAAAATCAAAAGGAATGCTACAAAAAATTTAAATCAAATGAAAAGATTTTTTTTTTTTTGTAAACCACTGCATTTCTATTATCTAAATCACATTTGAAAATACAAGCTGAGGAACCTCAATCCGCCCAAATGGGAAACCGGATCTGTTGGTTCCTCTTCATCAAGCATTCACTACTGTTTTTCATTCCAAATACTGTCATTACAGATTTGCAGGCCACTAAAACTTTTTACTCCAGAGGTTTCCAAAAACTATTCTTTCAAAGATCTTCTAAAAGACCTATCTTTACTACTACTGTTTTGACATGCAAACTAAATTTCAAGAAACAGCGCAGTAGCATCAAAATTCAAAAAAGACAGATAACGAGCCTCTTAATTCCCTGCGCATCCCCTTGTGGTTTCATTGCTGTCTTTGGTCTTCACCAGCTCCTTCAGCAGCTCCTGAATCTCCTTGATTTGTTCGTTCTCTATACGCAACACCCCTTCAACGTGCGCCACCTCCTTCTTCGCAACCGCCGCTTCCTGAGCCATTTCCACCATCTCTGCCGCTAAGGTTGAGTCTTCTGTCAGATTGATGGCACATGGATAGACTTGAGGGACTAGGTGGATCTTTGGTAATGAAGCTAAGCTTCTCCACTTGACGCCCCTTGCTACCACCTCTATCCTAATAAGGGAAAAAGTTTAGAGAGGAAGTTTTCACCTTAGAGTAGGTTAGAGTAGGACTAATAAAATAAACCAAGAGCACCTTTACACCACTTCACTTGCAATGCATTCATGTTCATGCTATCTTGAAGGTCAAGTTTCATTTGCAAGTACCATTTACTTTTCAAGTAGCATTGCATATTTGTGTGTTTTACTTTTGCAAGTATTTACATTTCTTGTACTTGGATATCTTCTCATTGGAAGTTCAATTTTCTTATCTTGAAATACTTGGATCTTGCTTACTTATCTTGGAACATCTTTCATTGGTGCAACTTCCTTCAAGTTATCTCATGTGAATAATCTCTACTTTCCAAGTGCAATTATATCTTACTTGCTATCTTTACATTTCAAGTACAAGTGTATCTTTACTTTCTTTTACTTTACAAGTAACCTTTTCCTTCCTTGAGCATTTTATCATCTTGCAAGTTTATTTATTTGGCACTAATCTTATTATTTCTTGCAAAGGTTTTATCTTATTGGTATCATTTCTTATCTATTTTTCTTTACCTACTCATGGTCATATCATTTACTTGTTGAAGTACTTGCATGTTTAATTTGATGGTTGATGTGTCTCTTGATTAACTAATCTTTTCATCTCCTATAACTTGTTTATTGTGACTAACCAAACCTTAGATATTCTTTAGGGTCTACCCCCTTGGCACCATCTAGGAGAGAGCCTAGACGGAGGAGTTGGCAATTGGGTGACAACCCCAACTCTTAGCTTGCCCCCAAGGGCACACAAAGTGGAGTTAGGGATTTTCTCCATGCTAACCTTAGGTGTGGAATCAAGCGGCAACATACCCCACCTCCAAAAGCTTGTCATTAGAGTGCTCAACCAAACATGTAATTCCTTCGGATGTGAGCGCAACTAGAGTATTACCAAAAAGTGCAATAGGTTTAAAAAAATTGAATTAAATTTTTGAATTCATTATAAATTATTATTTTTAATATTTAAATTTTATAATTACTAAT
>APFE031468040.1:253721-269076 GCA_000404065.3 Pinus taeda | reverse complement strand
AACTTCTCAATCTCTATCTTTCCGCTGCTCGCCATCTTCTTTCACCACCAGAATCGATCTCACATATCTCCCACTGAACAGGGTCTACCACAGGCCCGAGCGAAACCCCTCACCAACAAAGGCGTCCCCTTGAAGTCAAAAACAACTCTGATACCAAATGTAGGTTTTAACCCCGTACAAAAATTACCAGCATACGAATTCTAAATCACAGGAAAAAATAAAAATGTGAGAGCATAACACATAAAACACATATACACAGAGATTTCCCACTGGATCCCAAAACCGGGACTACCAGCTTGATTTTTCATTATATTCCTTTCAATTTTACAATACATATTTATACATGCTGAAGCATACAATACCATGGACCGAAAACCATCACATCCAATACCATGGATCGAAAACCGTTGCGTCCAAAAAACATGTGCGAAATCATGCACAAAACCATAAGTGGGTACGCCCAACCTAACATAGGGTCCAAAACCAAAATTTTCTGGGGCGCTGCGCTGGACCCCATAAAGTGGGGTTATGGGTACCCCTCAAACCCCCTGTTAACTATGTGGAAATAATATAACACAACGCAATGCAATTTGAGTCAAATTGCTCAGGTTACTACTAGTTATGAAACCAACTCACAAAAACATAGAAAAGAGGGGCATGTTAGGCCCCTATACTACTAGTGTAACCCCTTATTGTTATTGGTACAACCCCCTTAGTATATTGTGGTACCCATGTAGTTCCCATATTGTTATTATTGTGCCCTTATATTATTATTGTTATGTTGGCTCTGATTATATTATGACCCCTTAGACTCCTATATATAGATAGGAGGTCTTGTCATTTGTTTAATTAAGAATTGTTTTGTGTTATTTCTATTATCCAACTAGATTAGATAAATGAAGCAATGGATGAATGGAAGAATGATGAAGAAATGTGGCCACTCATTCAAAAGTTGCAGAAGATCCCAGTTCAAACAATATTGCCAGAACTTGATGAGGAAGGAAAAGTCATATTGGAACCTGGAGTAGTCACAGGAACAAGAAACCGACATCTATGAAATCTATCAATTTCAGAGTATATCCTCAAGTGGAATAACTTACACATTGAATATTCCACACGAGAGGAAAATAATTTCACAGAAGCATCAAGAACTACTCAAGCATTGAGGACAACACTTTTTAAAAGAGAGGAGCATGTTAGATCCCTATACTACTAATGTAGCCCCTTATTGTTATTAGTACAGCCCCCTTATTATATTGTTGTGCCCATGTAGTCCCCATATTGTTATTAGTGTGCCCCATAGAAGCCCACTATTTTTATTATTGTGCCCTTACATTATTATTGTTATGTCGGCTCTGATTATATTATGGCCCCTTAGACTCCTATATATACAAAGTAGGTCTTTTCATTTGTATCATCTAAGAATTGTTCATTTGTGTAATGTAAAGAAGGTTTCCCCCTTGAAGAGGATTATTTCTAAGGTGTTCACCTATATTTTATATATTTTTGTGAGTTGGTTTCATAACAAAAGCGGCTGATGATCTGTGTGAATCACTGTTTCCTTCCCATTAAATAATGTTTCCATTTCTTAACATTTTGAACCAAAGGAACCAATTCTTTATCATATGTCAGATAATTCATTACTGCCTTAGAAAAAGTTTCAAATTTAAAACAAATTGGTTTCCATTTTTGAAGTAAGATTGCACCCATTGCATAACCACTAGCATCTGTTTCAATTTCAAATGGTTGTTGAAGATCTGGTAAAGCTATGATTGGTGCTGTGACAATTTTCTGCTTAAGTGTATCATAATATTTTTGTTGTTTTCCTCCCCACTGTTCCTCCCCACTGAAAGGGAACTTTAGAACTTGTTAAAGCATATAACAGTGATGTAATCAAAGAAAACTGAGCAAGAAATTTCCTCCAATACTGAATTGCACCTATAAAACTTCGAACTTCAGTCACATTCTGAGGTCTTAGCCACTTAACAATCACATCAATTTTAGTTGGAGTTATTTTCAACCTTCAACCTCCAACTATGTAACCAAGATAATTCAGTGAAGTTTTCCCAAACTCACATTTGGAAAGTTTAAGGTACAATTTTTCCTTGTGCAACACTTCAAAAACCTGCTTAACATGCCTAACATGCTCTTCCATACTTGAACTGAAAATCAGAATATCATCTAAGTAGATTATGAGAAGTTTGTCAATGTATGGGTGGAATACATCATTCGTAACCTGCATGAAAGTTGTTGGCGCATTACATAAACCAAAAGGCATTACTAATCATTCAAATAGTCCCTGCCTAGTTTTGAATGCAATTTTCCAGATGTCATTTTTTGCAATGCGAATTTGATGATACCCATTTCTTAAATCTAACTTAGTGAAATAAGCAACATTTTTCAGTTGATCAAGTAAATCATAAGTCCTGGGAAAAGGATGCCTATTTTTTATTGTGATTTTGTTTAAGGCCCTAAAGTCAGCACACATTCTCGATGTCCCGTCTTTCTTCGGAATCAAAATTATAGGTGAACCAGATGGAGATGAATTGGGTCGAATGAAACCGTTTTCAATCAATTCCTGGATTTGTTTCTTTATTTCTTCATTCTTTATAAATAACATGTGATATATTACAATATTAGGAAGAGGGGCATCAGACATCAATTGTATCTCATGTTGTATTTCTCACATAGGAGGAAGATGTTTTGGTTCTTTAAATAGACTTGGAAAAGATTCTACCACTTTAACCAAACCCTATTTAAACTGAGACTCACAACCTAAAAAAGCATCATGTAGATCCTTCTGTTGTTCTTTTACAACCATGAGTACATATTTCTTACTTGAACTTATTAATTGCTTCATTTGATTAACTGAAACTAAATCTAAGTGTGGTTTGAGTTTATGCGCCCTGACAATATATTCAATCCCATCTTTCTTAAGGTGATATTTATGCTCTTTCCTATGAAACACTACATCACGATCATAGAGATAAGGACTTCCTAGCACTACTCCACGAATTATCCTAGAATCACATCTAAATCCACTTCATCAATGTAATTAGTTGTAATGGCAAATTTTAACCGACATTTCTTTGTGACATTAATCTGAGTTTCTTTATTTAGCCAACCTAATGGGTATGGCCTTGGATGATTTTCTGTCTCCAAATCCAATTTATTAACTAAATATTCAAATATTAAATTTTCTTGTGATCCATTGTCAAATAATGTATCTATTTTCTTGTTCTTAGAAGTTATCCTTACATGAAATAATTCAACCCTTTATCCTCATTCAGATGATTTATGTTTGAAGAAGGTGTAGAAGTACTAAAACTTAAACTAGTGTCATAAGTTTTACCTGAAGAAACAATTGTGTTATTTTACCCTCATCACCTGAGTCAGAGCCTAGATCTTGTTGGATTGTTGCATTCCCCTTCTTTTCATCTTTCTTCTTCTGGAACTTCTTTGGTCTGAGTTCTGGGTGAAGTTTCCAACATTTGGATTCATCATGTCCAATCCTCTAGCAATGAGTACAAGTAGGTCTTTCACTTTCCTTCTGAGCTATCTCTGATCTCTTTCCCTTAAAATTTCTCTTCCTCTTGCTGTCTTTGGAATCCTTGATTTCCAACTGTCTGGATGGTTTCTAAGAAAACTTGAATGGTCTGCCACCTAATTCAATATGTATGGATTGAACACACACTTCATCAAATTCATTAGGATTAAACATCAATAATGTATGCTGTAAATATGAATGTAAGCTTCCAATGTAGTTTAATAAAGTTTCAAATGTATCCAATGGAATACAAAGCGCCAAATATTTCTTCCTGAACTCGTAAGTAAACTCCTGAACATTCTGCCTCTTACCTTGCCTCAAATGACTCTAATCAATAACAACTTGTTGATGTCGAGTGTTCCTGATCTGCATGTCCATGATCTAATTAGTTGTGGCTTGTTCCATGGAATCTGGATTTTACTCTGTAGGTGTGAGTTGTTCTGTAATGTCTGATGTGTCTAGCAATGGTGGGAAGTATGGTCGAAGGCGGTCCAAATTGAACATTAGGTGCAGGCCAAGGAATGGGGGAATGATAAGCTTAAATGCATTGTCTCCCATTACCTTGGTAATGGTGTAAGGACCATATCAGAGTGGTCTGAGTTTCCGATAGGCTCCGGTAAGGCGTTCCTTTTTGCAAATGCAACTAGACTTTGTCTCCCACCTGAAACTTGTGTGGCACTCGATGTTGATCATGTCATTGCTTGTACTTGGAATTTGATTTCTCAAGAATGTCGTGGATCTGCAGGTGAATATGTTGGATGTGCTCAATGAAGTTGTTGGCTTTATCAGTTTCAGACTGGACATGAGCCGAATCTGCATGTGTAGCTGCAAATGGCATGGCCACATCAAGGAGACATAGTGGCTGGAATCCTAAGCCCACCTAAAAAGGGTTGTGGCCAGTCGAGTTGTGGAGAGCCTTGTTATAGCTGTGTTGGACATAGGGGAGGCTATCATCCCATGTGAGTGGATGCTTTGAGTTGTACATGTGCAAAATGTGTACGATCATCCTATTGACGACCTATGTCTGCCCATTAGTTTGGGGATGGAAAGCTATGGACTTAGTGAGCTTGGTGTCTATAATCAACTAGAGACTGGACCAAAATGTACTAAGGAACTTGTTGTCCCGATCTAAGATGATAGACTATGGGATCCCAAAGTGTACCCACACTCGTTTAAAGAAGAGTTTAGTAGTGAATTCTTCTTTGATATTCTTCTTGCATACCACCATAATGGCCATCTTCAAGAATCTGTCGACGACCACAAAAACACAGTCATTTCCATGCTTAGTAGAAGGAAGGCCCGAAATGTAATCCATGGAGATGGATTCCCAAGGTCGACTAGGGGTAGGCAGCAGAGTATAGAGGCCTTGCTTCCTAATGGTCAATTTGGAAATGGCACAGACAGTGCAAGATTTGATGTACTTCCCGACATCCTATCGAATATTTGGCCAATAGAAATACTTCTACAGTACTTCCACTGTTTTCTCAACCCCGAAATGCCCAGGGGCCCGACTGTAGTGTGCTTCCCAAATCATCTTAGCACGCTCTCTTAAAGGAACACAAAGGTGTTCCAAGTGGCATAATAAGGCATCCTGGAGGTGAGAATATGGAACTTGTTGACCCTCTAAGAGCGTCTGGTATGTGTGGCCAAATTCTGGGTCGCTTTTGTAGAGAAGTGGCCAATCAAAAGTCTCGTGCCCACAAGAGTTGAGCACGGTGGTTAACGCCATGATTAGTGGTCGGCTGAGGAAATATACAACATTATTGGTGTTTCTCTTCTTATAATTGATATTCAAATGGAACTATTGCAGGTATGTGGATCATTTCTGATGGTGATCATTCTGCAACTTCCCTTGCATCTATATGAATTGCAGGGGTCGGTGGTCTGTGTGGATGACCATTTCCTTCCTAAAAATGTAATTCATCCATTATCGGAAGGCTTGCACAATGGAATACATTTCTTTTTCATAAGTGGGATACTTCCAGACTGTGTCTGAAAGTGTCTCATTGTGATATGTCACTTTTTTCCCTTGTTGAGTAAGGATTGCCCCAATAGCATAGTCAGAGGCATCTGTCTCAATCTCAAATGGTTGTTGCAAATCTGGTAATGTGAGCACTGGTGTAGAGTAGATGCGATGTTTCAACTCTGTAAATGCCTTCTGTTGAGATTCAGACCAAAAGAATTTTTCTTTCGCTCCTCCCTTGGTGACTTGACTCAAGGACCAAGTGATATGAGAGAATCCTAACACGATCCTGCGGTAGAAATTGGAAAAACCAAGAAATCTCCAGAGCTCTATCAAAGTGGTTGGAGCTGGCCAATCTTAGATGAATTGGATCTTGGCTAGATCCACATGCACCCCCCATTCATTAATAATGTATCCCATATACTAAACCTGGGTCATGCCAAAAGTGCATTTCTCCAAATTGGCACATAGCTTATGTTGCCACAGAATTTGGAGAACCTGTCAGATGTGGTGGAGGTGCTCTTCCCAACTCTGGCTGAAGATCAGGATGTCATCCAAGTATACCACTACAAATGAGTTGGTGAATTTCCGCAAGATGTCATCCATCAACCTCATGAAGGTTGTAAGAGAATTTGTCAACTTGAAAGGCATAACCAACCATTTGAAAAGGCCCTCCTTGGCTTTGAAGGCAGTCTTCCACACATCAGAGGGTTCGATTGGTACCTGGTGATATCCTGACTTCAAGTCGATCTTGCTAAAATATTTTTCCCCCTTCAGTTGATCTAGAAGGTCATCAATCTGTGGGATCAGGTAGCTATTCCAGACAGTGATCTTGTTCAACACCCGATAGTTAATACAGAGTCTCCAAGTCACATTCTTCTTCTGTACCAACATGATCAGGCGGGCTCCCACACAATGATGAACTCAGCCAGATGTGACCTTTCTGCAGCAGCTCCTGCATCTTCCTCTTGATTTCATCATTCTCCAGAATGGAGCGTCGATAGATTGGTCAATTGGGAAGCGACATACCTGGGGTCAGATCGATGGAGTGCTTGACCTGACAGTCCAAAGGCACCCCTGCAGGGGAGGTGAAGATGTCCTCGTACTCATCCATGACCTTGTCCATCTGTTGTTGTTGTGTGGAGTGGGCCTTGTCTGGAATTCGTGGCCACCATCTTCTTCTTTCCTTGAGGGCGTATCATCATGAAAATAAATTTTCTTGGTTTTGGAAATGAGCTTACTGCATTATTTTTCAGTAACCAAAGAGATGGTGGTAGGCGGTGCTACCTTCGATATCCTGTACAACTTATTTCCCAAAGTAACAATAACAGTACGAGGCCTTGACTCATACACAAAATTTCGCTTCCATAAGTATGGTTGGCCTACTTATACATCACAAACATCAAGGGGAGCAATGTCACATAATACCTCATCTGTGAAGGGTTTGATTCTGTATGGGAGGCAGCATTGTTGGCTCACGCGAAGATCCTGTCCTTGGTGAAGCCACCTGATGGTGTATAGTTGTGGATGTGCTGTGGTCGGTAAGCCCAACCACTTCACGACCTCTACTAAAATGAGGTTCTTTTGGCTCCCACTGTCTACAATGAACTATAGCGGGGAACCCTTTGCCCACATCTGGGAGTGGAAGAGGTGCTCCTCCTCCTCTGGATCTTCGGGTTCCCCCTTCTGAATCTTCATGGTGGCAACGGTGGCATTGGGCTTTGCATTGATAATCTACTTCCCTTTTTCATTCGCCTTATCGGGTTCTGACTTAGATTTGGAACATGCATCTGATTCTGAAGCCTTTAACTCGGCCACCAGTGACTGCTTGGCCTGACACTCGTGTTGTGAGTGGAGCTCTTATGGAACTCACACCATTTTCCTCTGTCCTTCTTTGACTTCGTGGCGTTGTTCTTTGCTTGCAGCTTTGGTGGGTTGTCCTGGGCCACTCCGCCTTGGCTTTGTCCTCTGTTCTGTGGTTTGGGGGTACCTTTCCCTTGCTTCGGATTCATAGATCCAAAGTCTCGCTTCTTCTGTTTAAAATTTTTCTCAATCTTGATGGCATATCGGTATGTCATGCTGAGCGAGGAAATGTTCAAGAACTCCATCTCGTCCTGGATGTACATGTGTAGGGAGCCGTGGTACTTGAGAACCAAATGGTTCTTAGAATCCTTGATACTCAACTTCATGCAAACAGTATGAAAAATATTGGTAAACTCCCGTACATCTCGGTCCCTTCCCTGTCACAGCATTGTCCACTTTATGTATTTATCCTCATAGCTCCTGACAGGGTAGCACTGCTCCTTGATGGCATCTCGGAATGAGTTCCAAGTGGGTGAGGATGAAAATAGTGAGTTTGTACTTTCATCCTTCTACTCACAGTAGGTTTTCCACCAGTCCTTGATGTGGGGGGATGCTTTGAGAAGTGCAAAAGTGATCTTTTCTTGGTTGGAAAAATATCCTTCTAGCAGATTTAACCATTTATCTATAGCGTTTTCATCTATTTGACCCTAAAATATGGGAATGTCAAAGTTAACTTGTACCTTAAAGGGTGTGGCACTTCCAGAGTAGCTTCTAGAAGTAGATGTGTCAGCCTTGCATAGCCGCTGAAAGATCTGGACAAAATTGTCCATCATCGTGTTCCTTTGTCGCTTGAGGGCTTCTTCGAGTAAGATTTTGATGGGATCTCCTGCACCCTCGTCTTTCTTTTCATCTGCCATGGGAGGCTGTCAGGATTTGCAAGGATGGTCTTTTAAATGTTCGACCAGTTCAAGCCCTAACTCCTTATATCTCAACCTCGTTGGGGACATGCAAAGAAAAATAGAGAAAGAGCAGACCACTCTGATACCATTGATCCAGATTTAAAGATGAATGCAACAAATTACAACTATAACCATAAATACCAAGATGTAGTAGAAATAACACTTTATTTAATTAATATCAAATATTGAAATATGCTTACAAATAGAATGGAAATAAGATTGACTCGGGCAATGGTAGCTTATCTCTGAGAAGAGATGTGGTGGCTACATGGCTATGAATTGTGTTATAATGAGGCTCAGAGGCCTATTTATTATTGAGAAACAATGGAAAACCCTAAACATCCAAAAACCTAACTCTAGGAGATGAAGCATCAAAATTGTGGGCCCCGTTTGGGTAAATTGGTACATCAACTTCCCGGGGTCATAAATTTGGCATACGAGCTCTGTTTGGCTATCATAATACCTCGTTTCGAAGACCTTGAAGAGAAGGCCAAATATAAATTAGCAAGCTAGTTTGGGACATTTTCGGTCTCTTCATTTTCCCTAAAAACATTGTTTAGGGCCTCAAAACGGCTCTGGAAGTTCAAGACCCGAAAAACTACCAAAAATAGTAAATTGTGCTGCAATTAAGGAGACCGAAAAACTGAAAGAGATAATGTTGGGGGTCCAAGTGGAATAGGTAGGTGGCCACCAATATCCACCTAGATCAAGAAAGTAGTGGTAGTGCTACAAAAGTATTTTTATTGGATGAACCTTCGATAGGATGTTGGGAACTACATCAGATTCTGCACTACCCGTGCCATTTCCAAACTGACCATCAAGAAGCAAGGACTATATACTCATATGCCTACTCATTGACCTCAGGAATCCATATCCATGAATTACATTTCGGGCCTTCCTTCTACTAAGCATGGCAACGACCAGGTTTTCATGGTCGTTGACAGATTCTCTAAGATGGCCATTTTGGAACCTTACAAGAACAGTATCATAACAAAATCCACTGCTAAGCTCTTCTTTAAATGAGCATGGGTACACTTTGGGATCCCATAGTCCATTATCTCAGATCGAGATACCATGTTCCTAAGTACATTTTGGTCAAGTCTCTGGTCGATGTTGGATACCAAGCTCACTAAGTCCATGACTTTCCACCCCCAAACTGATGGTCAAACAAAGCTTTTCAACATGATGATCGTACACCTTTTTCACATGTAAAATTTTAAGCATACATTCACATGCGATGAAATGCTACCTTATGTCTAGCACAACTACAACAAATCTCTCCATAATTAAACTAGCCATAACCCCTTTCAAGTGGGACTGGGATTCCAGTTAGTATGTCCCATTGATGTGATCATACCATTTGCTACTCAAGTAGATTATGCTAATGTCTGGTTTGAAGCTGACGGGGGTAATAGCTTCATTGATCACATTCAACACATCCACTAATAGGTCCATGAAATATTGGGTAGAGCCAATGCTAATTACAACCAGTGACATGATCAACATTAGGTGGCACACAAGTTCTAGGAGGGCGACAAAGTTTGGCTACATATACAAAAGGAACACATTACTGAGCCCCACTGCAAGATTCACCCTCTCCAATATGGGCCATACACCATCACCAAGGCTATAGGGGACAATTCCTTCGAGTTCATCATTCCACCATTCCTTGGCCTACACCTAATATTCAATGTGGACTGCCTTTCGCCATACTTTCCACCATTACTACACACATTTGACATTGCAGAATAACTCACACTAATGGAGTTAAACCTAGAATACTTGGAACATGATACAATTAATCAAATCATGGAAACATAGATCAAGAACACTCACCAACATAGGACCCATCAATATCGAGTTGTCAAAGCGGGCCAACTCCTTCACCAGGGCAAGTGGTTCACCAGGGGCTAGGTTCAACAAAAATTTCCTCACCTCATAAAGGATTTGCACACAATGGGGACCATTATTTCCTAAGGAGGGAGGACTGATCCAGGTGGAGGCTTTGCACGCAATGGGAACCATTATTTCCTAAGGAGGGAGGATTGTTGGAAATAATACTGAGAGGGGGGGGGGGGTGAATCAGTATTATCAAATCAGTAAAACTTTTTCATTTCCATACTTAGATACATATACGCTACTTCAGTTAAGCGATCCCGCGTGTATACGTGATTGTGTCTAAAGAAACTGGAGTATATCCAGATTATTTATGATTCAGATAATCCATTACATGTTGATCTTTAGATAATGCATCATAACTTCATTGACCATATGAACAATAAAAAGAAGCAGTAAACAGAACAGATCATCACACACAAGAAGCACACATGAACACCATGATATAAGGTGGAAACCCAATGTGGGTGAAAACCACCTGCTGCAATTTGTTTCTATCTTCCTTTAATAAGAAACTTCTTTTACAATGTACTGGTGCAGTCCTTTACCAGTACGCAGGCTGCAACCTACAGAGAGCTACAACTCTCTCTCGTTTTCCAGCTTCTCCTGGAAGGGAGCTACAACCCCCTCTTTCTCTTGCACTAGCCAAGATACTAGTATGTAGGTGCTGGCCTACTGAAGGCTACAACCTTCTCTTTCTTCCTTCAGGTATCACGTTTCATCAATTTTCAGACTGGATACACTCAAGCACAACACTACAATCAGAAGGCCACGTTTCATCCAATTTTCATACTGGACCCATCAATATCCTTGAAGCTCATAAACACTAGCAACATCAACACCCAATATTGAAACCCTGTCAATGAAAACAGTCACCAGAACACAGAGCAGAACACTGAACTATGCAACAATATTCAGTACCAACTATATCATCAAAATCACAGCTTAAATGGTGTACGCTATTTGGACAAACCAAACCCGCGTACATACGCGCTTTTACCAAATCCGACCTGCGTATATATCTATAAATATTCAATCAAGACTTGCAGCTATCTCAAACTTAGGTTATACCCAGTTCAGAACATTACATGCATCAGTATCCAGATCTAGAACAAGCATAATCAACCATATAGAGATAGTTCATTTCAAACCATTTGATCCCGATCTATCCTTAGATCTTGTTCTCCATCAACTTGTGATATCCCTCCTTAGAGTAGATCAAGCAACCCATAACCTGCATACTGGATCTCATCCTTCATCAGATATTCAAGACTTTCTCTCCCACTCGCCTAATGATCTTCTTCTCCTTTTATAGTCTTAGGCCTTGCTCAATACCATGGTCCAAAACCATAACAAACCAATACCATGCACCCAATACTAGGGATCAACACATCTGACGAGGTATCATGGTCCAAAACCATAGGTTCAAGTACCAAGGACTAACTGCCACGGACCAAAGGTAAGTTATCCAACATATATGCGCTTTTCCTCACATGAAAGTGCGTGCATACGCACACGTGACTTGGTAATGTCTAACCCGTGTGTATACGTGGCTTTGTCACAATGAACTTGCGTATATATATAATCATGACTCCATTCTTGTAGACTTATCATTAATTCCTTGCTTTTGACCTCCTGCACTATGATTTGTCATCTATGTGGTTTGCCATCAAGGACAACACTTATCTCATAATGCCAACAAGGACTGATCCAGGTGGATATTGGTGGCCACCCACCTATTCCACCTATAACTCCAGTCGATTTCATTAGTTTCCTTGTTTATAACAACATTTACTATTTTAGTAATTTTTTGGGTCCTAAACTTTCAGGGCAGTTTTGACACCCTACATGACATTTTTTTGAGGTACGCAACAGACCCATAATTGATAGCGATTTGCAACAAATCTTGTAGTAATTGAAGAGATCTTTCCAGAGAGGTATCGTACACACTAAATGAAGATAATATGACCATGTTATGATCCTGGGAAGTTGGCTGCCCAACTAATCTTAACAGGGCCCACAAACTCTTGGCATTCCATATCATGGGGTTAGGGTTTTGGCTTTTTAGGGTTTTACCTTGTTGTTAAATAATAAAAAGCCCCTTGAGACTCATTGTAACATAGTTCAGAGGCATGTAGCTGCCACATCTCTTCTAAGAGATAAGCTACCATCACCCGAGCTAGTTGATTTCCATTTCTGTATGTAAGCATATTTCAGTTCTTTGAGATTAATGAAATGAAGTTTTATTTCTGGTGCATCTTTGTGTTTATATGTATATATGTGTTTTATTGCATTCCTACATAAGTATGGATCACTTTGGTTGATAAATTATCAAATAATGGACTTTAAAGTTTAGGACTTCAGGCTAGATTATTCTGCTTGAGTTTAGAAATGGTTTTTTTTGTCAACATTCTTTCCGAGTCAACATTTTTTTCTTGGATTAGTTTATATATATTATATCTAATAATTTAGTCAAAAAAATTTCTTAGATTAGTTTATATATATTACATGTATTATATGTAATATTTAGAGGGATCCCGTATACGTGCCCCAACTGTAGGCCATCGTAGTGTGAGGGGATCTTTTAAACATGGTCGGGCTCATGATAGATCATGTAGCCCACCCAAAGTGCACGATCAACTCATAGATCCTACCTCCAATGTCAATCAGAGTGTCAAATGTAGTGTTTTTGTCTCTGTTGATGATCATGCTACCTCTAGTCAACCTTCTCCACCTATTTCAAGCACAACTCCTACTTTTTTAAATCCTTTTTAAACTTTAGGTGTTTATGTCTTGAAATTGTCTTTAGTTTATAAATTGTCTTCCACTGATGTGTTTTAATTTAATGTATATGTTATTATGCTTCTAATTTTTAAATTATATATGTTAAATTATGTTTATGATTTGCATTCCCTTAGCAGGACGAAGTTGAGGACCATAGTGCATCATCGATCCCTCTATGGGACGATGCTACATCTCATATCACATTAGAGGATGTTACGAACCTTCATACATAGATCACACAAGAGATATGTAACATCCCTGCCAATTCATAGAATCGTCTTAGTTTTTCTTTGATGTTTGATAACATTAATAGGTTGATCGAGACATACCAGAGGTCAAGCCAACAAAGCCACCTCCTGTATTCCATACAGAGGATTAGGAGGCATGAGGTTAGAGGCCCAAATACTTGGGAGGTGGTGAAAGAGGCCACCAAGAACATTTATGTTCATGGGGAGTTGTTTAACATCCCTCTGGATCGCCCTGCTAGACAAAGAGGTTTGATTCCACTGAAATATTTTAGGAATGTTGATGCAATCCATTTTGTGTATGATAGATTCATTGGAGCTTGGGGCATGTTCCCCTGCCATGATCAGGTCGCCATTTATTTTTCCAACCATTTATATGTAGAGTTTGTGTTACATATGAGGTCGGATTACACTAATACCAGATCTCATTATTATGGACCCGACGTGGGACATACCTATGAGTGAGAGGGGGCTCGTAGGGACCCTGGGCATGTACCACCACCTCCAAGATTCTCTCCACTACTATCTCAGAGCTTGGTATTATAAACAAAGCTATAGGAGTTGTTGCATCTTGGTGGTGAGACCAAGGAGACTATTGCAAACAAGATGTGGACAATGTTGTATAGTGTGCGTGTTGCATTGGATGGAGAGATTAGGAGACCACCACTATTTCCTCGCGACCTAGTCGTTCCCTTATATGATGATGCATTTCTCTAGAGTTTACCATTTGACTAGATTTTGGCATATGGATGTATGTATTGTGATGTCATTTGTGAGAGTTGGAGGGTGGACGACCCGTGTGACACAGACTAGGTACATATATATACGAAACTTTTGACTCTTATTTTCAAATTATGCACAATTATTTATATTAATTTCTAGTTTGTATTATATTGCATTTATATTAATAAGTTCATGATAACATGTAGACACAACCCATCTACATGGATGAGCTTATGAGGTCATTTAATAAGGTAGTTGATCATCTAGGCCATCCTCCACCAGAGCATGTTTCCATGGATTCTCCTCCACCTCATAACACTCATGTGGAGGAGTGTCAATATGTACAACCACATGGACCAGCGATTGAAGTAAACTTTTTTATTCATAGGATTTCAACATTTTCTCTTTTTAAGTTACACACATATATGCTAATTAATTTGTAGATGAATTATAATTTGTCCTTGCCATTGTGTATGCGAGCACATATGCAGAGTGTTGTTGATATCACTATGATGTGGACACATGAGTGGGATGATAGGTTTAAAGGAAAAGATGATGAAAGTCCATCGATGCAGGCCCCAATCATTGAGCTAAAGGAAGGGGAGCACCAAACTTAGATTCATGGCAACCCCATCATATCTAAATTGTATTTGGAATCTACTAAGGTTAGTAGATTCATGTATATGTAATTAAAAATGTGGTTCAAAATCAATTTGTTAGAAAATTATATATTACAGAGCAATGGAACACATAAAATATTGCAGAAATATAAACACATAAAACACATAAAACAAGAGAGACACAGATATATGTGGTTCACCCAGTTTGGGCTACGTCCATAAAGAAATGGCCAGTCCTTCTTTTTATATTATCTAGAAAATTGAAGAGATACAACCTACAACAGATCCATTGTAATTCCCTCTTCGCTCTCAATCTCCTCTCTCTTCCTCACTCAGAATACAGATCTACATAGACGCAATACAATTCCCTCATATATAGCGAGGGGTTTCCTTCTAGGGCAAAAAACCCTAAATTAAACGTAACTTCTGCCGTCAGATCTTCGCTTAATGAATGACCCAGATTGACTACAAAATTACAACATTTTAAAAGGCAAATTTACATCTATTCTTAGCTTCGGGGGCACTACCCTTAATCGCCTTGCTAGGGGGGGGCTCCCAAAGGTCACAACCACCCCCCCTGGACCCCCCCTGTAGTGAATATTTTACGGGCGGCGTTTCCACCCCATTACGAACTGGGGTCCAATGCGACGATACCTTCGAATACAGAAGATAATCAGGCTCCACACCCAACAATATCCCACTTGGAGACTGATTATAACAACTCCACCACTGCTTCATTTGCTGGACAATGACTCCACTTTGGACCTAGTTGTTTCTCATCTTCTTCATCATACTTGAAGACTAATTGAAACTGA
>APFE031468040.1:79650-253413 GCA_000404065.3 Pinus taeda | reverse complement strand
TCCTGAGTCTTGGGACACTCCTCCTTACTTAATTTGAAATGGCTAGCCAAAGGTATACTAACTGGTTTTGCATTCTGCATATGAAACCTTTTCAACACCTTTTCTATGTACTCACTTTGAGACAATGTTAATTTGCAATTCTTCCTGTCTCTAGTTATTCTCATACCAAGGATTTGTTTTGCAGCACCCAAATCCTTCATTGAAAATGAGTTTGCCAATTTTATTTTGAGTGCATTTATTTCATGCACGTTACAACCTGCAACAAGAAAGTCATCTACATACATTAACAATATAATATAGGCACCATCATTTTTCCTTTTGATATAAACACAATGATTCGCGTGACATCTAGTATAACCTTGTTCAGACATAAACCTGTCAAATTTTAGATACCACTGCCTTGGAGCTTGTTTTAATCATACAAGCTCTTCTTCAACCTGCACACTAGTTTCTCCTTCCCTTTTACCTCATATCCTTGTGGCTAATGCATATATATCTCTTCCTCCAAATCCCCATGGAGAAAGGTTGTCTTTACATCTAACTGCTCAAAATGCAAATCTTCAGCTGCTACTAGACTTAAAATAGTTCTAATTGAAGTCATTTTAACAACAGGAGAAAATATCTCATCAAATTCTATATTGTTTTTCTGTGCAAACCCTTTCACCACAAGTCTAGCTTTATACCTTTTTCTACCTCCATATTCTTCCTTCAACTTGTAAACCCATTTATTCTACAATGTTGTTTTACCTGTAGGAAACCTGACTAAGTCCCAAGTCTGGTTATGTGCTAAGGAGTACATCTCTTCTTTCATGGCTTTCTCCCACTTCTTCCTGGTTTCTACCTATACTGCTTCTTCATAACATTGTGGTTCACCAGAATCAATCAACAATACATAATATAATGAAGGAGAGTATCGTTTAGGGGGTCTACTTATCCTGGTAGATCTTCTAACACCACTTTCAAGTGTTTGAGGTGCTTGTTGCTATTGTGGTTTTTGTTATGGCTATTGATCATTATGATTTTCAGGCACCATCACTTTTCCTGTGAACTCACCAAGCACTTTGTATTCTCTGTTTTCTTTTTCCTATTTCTTTTTCTACAGCTGATCCTTATACAGAACCTTTTAATTGAATATGACATCTTTGCTCCTAATGATTTTGTGTTTTTCATAATCATAAAAGTGATAACCAAAATCATTAACACCATATCCAATAAAGGTACATTTATTTGATTTTTACTCAAGCTTTGTTCTATTTTCTTTATTAATGTAGACAAAGGCTTCACAACCAAAAGTCTTTAAAAAAGAGTAGTTTAACTTTTTACTTGTCTATGCCTCCTTTGGAACCAAGGAACTTGAATTCCCTCTGTTTATTAGATACACAACAGTATCTATGGCATCTGCCCAAAATTGTAAAGGCAATCCTGCATGTAATCTCATGCAACTTGCATAATCCATGATTGTCCTATTCATCCTTTCTTCCCGCATTTCCAGCACAGTATCCCTGATCTAGACTTGGATCTTCCTTTTCTTGACTTACTGCGATATCTAGGGCTCTTTCCTCTTTCCATTTTTCTTCCCCTAGTCTATGCAGTCAAAGCATTACCTGATGTCTCACCAGAGCTTTTCCATTGCATTTCCTCGCTAAGGATTGCACCGATAACATCATCAAACTTTAAAGTACTAGATCCAGAGATAGAGTTACAAATGGCCATAACTAAACCATTCCAACTTTCTGGAAATGAGCACAGAAATAATAGAGCCCTAACTTCATCATCAAAAGTTACCCCTACAGAACTTAATTGATTGGTAACTGTATTAAACTCATTTAAATGATCAGCAACAGATCCACCTTCTAACATCTTCATATTAAATAAACGCTTCATAAGAAATACCTTATTTGAGGCCAAGGGTTTTTCATATAGTTTGGCCAATGTCGACATTAATCCCTATGTTGTCATTTCCTTTGAAATATTAAATGCTATTGACGCCGCTAGGCACAACCATATTGTTCCAAGTGCTTTTCTGTTGAGAATATCCCATTTTGTGTCTGTCATACTCATCGACTTCTTTTTCGTTCCGCTCAATGGTTGGTATAGATCTCTCTGGTACAAATAATCTTCCATCTACATCTTCCACAGCTGATAGTTTTGGTCGTTAAATTTTTCGACCCTAAACCTACCATCTTCTACCATTGCTCCCACTCGAACCAAAAACCCTTCTCTCCTACGAGTTTATCAGCCAAAAAGACCTTCTGCTCTAATACCAGTTGTTAGAAAATTATATATTACAGAGCAATGGAACAAATAAAATATTGCAGAAATATAAACATGGAAAATGCATAAAACAAGAGAGACACAGATATACGTGGTTCACCCAGTTTGGGCTACGTGCACGGAGAAACAGCCAGTCCTTCTTTTTATATTATCCAACAAACTGAAGAGATACAACATACAATAGATTCGCTGTAATTCCCTCTTCGCTCTCAATCTCCTCTCTCTTCCTCACTCAGAATACAAATCTACATAGACGCAATACAATTCCCTCATATATAGTGAGGGGTTGCCTTCTAGGGAAAAAACCCTAAATTAAACATAACTTCTACCGTCAGATCTCTACCTAATGAACGACCCAAATTGACTACGAAATTACAACTTTTTACAAGGCAATTTTACATCTATTCTTAGCTTCGGGGGCACTACCCCTAATCACCCCACCAGGGGGGGCTCCCAAAGGTTGCAGCCACCCCCCTAGACCCCCCCTGCAACGAATATTTTATGGGCAACGTTTCTGCCCCATTACGAACTGGGGTCCAATGCGACGATACCTTTGAATACAGAAGATAATCAGGCTCCACACCCAACACATTTAATTTCATATTATTTATTTTGTACAAATAATGATCTAATTAGTTTGAATTTGAATTTGTTATATTGTAGTACCAGCTTATGGACACTTACTTTTCACAATGAAACTCACATAGGAGTTATGGTGGTACTTAGAGTGGATAGTTTGTATATTTTCAAGCTCATTTCGTATGGCACATTCACATGTGATATAGACTTTGTATATTTTTATACATGGACAATTCATAGATGTACATGAACATTATTTTAGTTTATGGATGCTTATTATTTTAGTTTATGGATGTTCATGTGATATTTATAATTTGTATATATTTTCATTAGGATAGTTTATTGATACATGTATTCACTATTTCAATTTATGGATGTTCATTACTTCTTTTTTTATGTTTATGGATCTATTAAAATGTTTTCGCTAATTAAAATAAATAAATAAATAAATAAAATCTATGTAGTATAACTTTTATTAGTAAAATATAATAACTTTGATTTCCAGTTTCATAGACTAAGAAAATAAGTACAATCTTAAGTTATGATGCAAGTCACTTTGATACTTAAAATGAACTAAAATACATCATGTATCAATTTAATATTGAACATGGAAAGAATTACAATCATGCCTTCATATGGGCTTGTAGAAAGTATTTTTAATGCAATCAACATATAAGATATTATAGTTCAATTATATATAGATATAATATATATATGATAAAATCATCCCATATATAATATATATATATATATATCTATGTGTGTGTGATTTTTTTTGTGACCCACCCATATACCATTGCATAGACAACTTTTTAAAGTATTTCAATCAATTTCTTATCTCAAGGTTCAATTAAAAAACTCAAATATGATTAAAATAAGTTATATTTAAATTTGAAAGATGCGGAGATGTAAAATTTACAAATACAAGTTTGATTCGATTTTATTTTGTTTCAAGCTATCTACAAAAGCTTAGTCATAATGCATGTCGTCAATAATTTTTTCGTATTTACACTGAAATGAATGCACAATGTTAAACTAATTACCTTGAAATTAATGCACACCATACATATAGTTACATCAAATCATAAATCAACAACTTCACTGAAATCAATGCATCTAATGCAAGCAATCAAATAGGATGAGAAATCGACATCTACACTAGAAAATAAATGTATCTAATGCAAAGAATCAAATAGGATTAGAAATTAACATCTAGATTGAAATCAATGCATTTAATGTATTTAATGTTGGAAGCAATAAAATAGGATTAGGAATCAACATCTACACTAAAATAAATGCATCTAATGCTAGCAATCAAATAGGTTTAGGAATCAACATCTACACTGAAAGTAACACATTGATATCTATTAGCACTCCATAGTTTTCTTAGGCTGAAGAGGAAACTACAAAGTTAACCACAAACAACTTTTAAAGATGGGATCTAGTCCTTCCAAATTCAAAGAGGACTCTCTTAGTATGATTTTAATCTTAGTGTTAAGATCTTATGCTAGGTATAAAAGGTCAATCATAGGTTTTTTTTAAGTTTTGGTTGTAAATTAAAGAAAAGTCCATTGGGCATGGAGTCATAAAATATTCATTAATCAAATAAAATAAATAAAGGAGATGAAATAGGGTGAGGTAGACAAACTCTTGGGTCTCGTAGAGCTATTGTGGTGTGAATGAGATGAATAATAATTATGATCAATTAAATATAGAGCATACACAGATGAATTCTATATTTAATATTAGAAATAAAACATTTAAGGTTGTTTTAAACAAGCTAGAGCAGAGTACCATAAGTAAATTCAACTCTTAATATTCTTGCAACAATCAGGAAGGAAAATCCATCTTAAACTTGAAAGAACAATAGATTTGCAAAGAGGGAAACATCACCATTTGCTTGACACAAGAATCCCAAAACCAAATTGCCTCTGTATTACTAAATTGATTACTTCAAAATATATTTCATTGTTACAATCACAGAAAAAAATTGTTCCTCTTGCATAATCCAACCCTTTCTAAATCTTCTTAAAAAATATTTATAGAGTTTATCTCAAATTAATTTGGACTTCAAAATAAAATTTATTACAAAATAATATCAACTCAAATAATGTAGGTATTTCAAAAATAGAACTAAGTAATTGGAAATTTGGACTATTTATGATTTTTTGTTTAGGCTTTGAGGAGAATTGTTATTGACTACAACTACTATTGTGCTTCCTCTATTTTCCTGCTCCCCAATTTGTAGGATTTATGTTTACCCTTATTCAACAAGCTCCAACAATTTATCCCACCTCTCTTCACTAGGAATGGAGAAATTTACCATGTTTCGAAATCTCTCATCTACTTATGTATATGTCTAAAAGGTTGGCTTATTGAGAAATAGATGGTCGAATTCATGTTGAATGTTGAGGTCGTGTTGTGGTCTTTCTAGGAAAGCTTCTCCAATTATTGTTCCTCTGACCTTAGTGAACTTGGAAGTATCGTAACTATGTTTCATAACAAGTCTTGATAGTTTTCTAATGGAATCAATTTTCCATTAGAGCCTTTCAGAGCTGGAAGTCCTTTCTCCTGCAATATATTAAATTTTCTGTTAAATTTTTTCACTTGTAATTCCAACTTTTTGCATTTATTCTCCAGTTGTATCTGAGGTTCTTCTTTGTCATAACTCTCTTTACTTCCATAATTGTGCATGTTCTGCCTTGAATCTGGACTTCTTCTAACTTATCTCTAGTCCTAGAGTTCAACATCTTAATAATTATGTGTGCTTCCCCTGGTATGTGCTCAATTCCAGCTTTTGTTTTCTCAACTACTCTTTTGACCCCTTGTACTAGCTCCTCCTACTCAAAAATAATTTGAAACAATGCCCACAATTATGTAATATTGACATTGATGTTATGCCATATACTTTGTTTGCCCTCTGCCAACATTTGAGTTTTCAAAGATTTATTCTCATATTTTCCAATTCGTTGATTCAATTTGAAATTCCTCTATACCTATTCTAGATATGCATTATCAACTTTGATTTTTTTTCCCCTATCTTTGTCAATGTTGTCATTAACCTCTATTTCTCCTTATTTATTATTAATAGTTCTCCCAAAGCTTTAACTAGATTTTCTGAAGAATATGCAGTGGATGTTTCTATTGTTTGTTGTACTTTATGCAGTGTTTTTTTCCCAAGGAAAAATCATAATTTTATTCATAATGAGAAAAATTACATGTAGATGCTAAAATAGAATATGATTTATAAGCTTGTCCTGATACACAGGATCTAAAACAATAAACAATAAACTATTTATTCTTTCCTACCTTTCTTTTTTTCCACTTTCTGCCAACAACCAGTGTTGGGAGTAGATGTTACAATATGCACTTGAGCCTCTAAGGAAATAGATGGGTTTTCTTTGTCAGAATCTAAACTTTCTATTGCGTGTGATCGCTTGTTGCCACCGATTTCTTTCCCCTGAGTGGGTTGTTCACTTTGCTGTTGTGGAATGGATTTCCTTGGCACTAAAATGGAGTAGTTCTGTTTCTCATCATTTTGGGGCTCAACTGGGTGCTATGTGCATTGAATACTGTGAAATTTCCAGGGAGTTATGCTTCTTGAAATGTGTTGTTTGTGGTAGTTTCTGTGTATTTTTCCTCTTCTATATTGTCTGTTGGAGTGGCTGAAATTTGCCAGCCTTTCGGCTTTGGTGGTTGTATTCTTTTCCTGTCTTTTTTGTTTTGTGGGAAAGAACTTTGTAGATGACCAGTTTGGTGACAAATATGGCTTTTGAAAGCCATGTTCTCATAATCAAGGGGTTGGAACCTTGATTGAGATCAAAACTCCACAAAGATTCTAGAAAAAGTGTAGATATCCTTGGTAAGGCGCTCGTTGTCCACTTTTAAGAATTTCCCAAGGGCGTTGCCAATGCTTGCTAATACTTTGATGTGTTAGAAATGTAGAGGTAGGTTATATAATTTTACCCACATAGGAATTTTGGACACCTCCATGGTATTTGCATCAAATTCTGGAAACCATGATGTCAGGAAAAGACCAGCATTACCCCAGAACCATGGTCCTTTGTTCAATGCATATTCCTTGTCTTTGACTGTATAGAATTTAACAATAAAAAAACCTTTTGAACATAGGTGAATATCATAGTTTTCTGTCCATATGGATTAAATCCATTGGCTTAGGGTTTCCAGTTTGGGCCAGAATCCATTAAATCTACATATCACTGATTTTGATAAATAATCACGTATCTCGTTTACCTCAGGTATAGCAATTGTTAAAGTAGGGTTCTGAGTTGTTTGCTCGACGATGTAGGCACCAGGAGTTGTAGCTTACTATTCTAATTTTATTTGAGTTCTCATTTTCCCTTTTACCACATCTTTGAAAGAAACAGGTCCTTTGGAGATTGTACCAGGGCATCCTCCACGAAGTCTTGTGTTGAGGATGATAGTTGATTCATAGCATATGTCATATTCCTTTAGCTTGTGTTCCTCCCATAGGACGTTCCCTGCGTGGATCAGGAGTTGTTTGCTAGATGGAATACCTATATTTTCTTGAATCCTCTGTTTAAGGATTTTTATCTCTTCCCAGCTCCCGATCTTGATGCACATTGTATTCCCTTCCATAGATATGATAAAAAGAGAAATTTGTATTCCTTCAAGTGTTTCTCGTGTGGGTGCTTCCAGATCCAGAGATGGGATGGACACAAATTTGTGGCAATCATGTTCAATTGTTAATGCTTGTTGTAGATCTGGGACATTGAGTTTTCATACTCGTGGTACCCTCCAGTATTTGCCATATGCAAGCCCGAGGTGTGTTGTAATCTATGGCCTTATACGAAAATCAGAAGCTGCCTCTGCTCTTTAGATTCCATAGATATTCATCTTGGCACCCCATTCTTTAAGTTATGGAGAACCCCGTTCCTCAGTCTAAGGAAAAACCTAAAGTCGTGGAGCCTTTTTCAGGACTGTCCTCCACGTGTCCAGATCTACTACGAGGGTTACCGATTTGGGTGAATCAACCCAAACATTAAACTCAGGGAAGGTATTATGCTTCAGATATTTGTTATTATAGCTTATCCCTACAGAAAGAGGTAGATCTATTCCCGGGGAGGTCCAATCAGTCTTCATTAGACAAGGATTGATGTCTATGCCTCTCCATGTTTGGAAAGACATACTATCAGCCTTTTCTGGAAAGATTCCTATACATTTTATTTCAAAGGCATTGGATCTAAATAGGATGAAGCCAGATCAAGAAAAAATGTCTAGATTTGGCCATTGCGAGTGCATATCTTCTCTCTGGGGGCACCATTCTAGTAGAAGATAGCTCGACCTGTGAGCAATGGTTTGATTCCATATGAAATCATTCGTCCGTTGCAGGAAACTGTGACTCTGCCACAGGTGTTCTAGTTTGGCATGATGAGGTTGTCTTACATCAGATCTACTTGGCACAGGGCTAATCCCCTTCTTGTGCATACCCAGTGAGCCTAGAGCACAAGGTAGATGAGCTTCGCAGGCACACTGAACCATAACTGCTGCTCTCACCATCGTCTCCCCCTTGAAAATCTTGGTATCAATATGATGAGTCTTTTCACTATTTTATTAATATTGTTTGGCATAGTCTAAGTTATAGATGTAATAGCATTATTCACTAGAATTCACTAAAATCCGGCTATATCGTTGTACCTCATGCTATGTTGATGTACCTATAGTTGCTAATTGTTCCTTCTCTTTTAACAGTGCCTCCATGTTAGCCTCCATTTTCTAAATCCGAACGTTCTATTCAACTATTAATTTGAAAGAATTTTCCTTTTCTGTCTCCAAATTAGTTACTTCTTTGGCCTAAGGGTTCTACGTGGTTGAAGCTTGAGTTGTTTCCTCAGAGCTTGAATATATGCATCTTTATTTTTAATTGTCTCCTCATCTTCTTTGATGTTATTAGGACCATATCCTAGCTTAATCGTTAAATCTTCCAAAGCTTGGGTTCTATTATCTTTGGCCAAAGATGACATTCACTCTATCTTTAGATGTGAATGCATATTATTCAATGAGGCCAACGGTTTTGAGGCATCCATGGATGAACTTGTCAGTGTTGAATAGATCATTTCACCTACTTGTTTATGAAAATCAATTTGATTGATTTCATGGAATTTTTTAGTATTAAAAGAAAACACTAAAGCTTTATAGTCTTCTGCACTTTTGGGGACTAGAACTATGGGTTCCAAGAAGGCCAATTGGAATTGTCCCTTCTCAGTGTCAAGTGTAGACAACAACCTGTGTTGAGTAGTAGCAGTTTGCTTCCAGAACTATCCAAATTTCATCATCAACAATACTCCTATAAATAAGTACCAATTCGATCTTCAAAAATCACTAATTACTATTTTTTGGAATTATAGAGTTGAATCCCTTCTTTAAAGGTAAGTCATATAAATATAAATAAATACAATTCACACGGTTAAGAACTAATTACATAATACTTAACAATAATTACATAATATTAAACAATAAGAAAAATAAATAAATACACATTAACTCTCTATCACTTGTATACAACTAAAATAAACTTCAATATTATAATATTAACAAGAGGAATCAACTTTATATCACACAATTCAAAACTCACTCTACTTGTTTTATTTTATTTTATTTTATTTATAGTGGTAAATCTATCATAATTCAATTGTCAAATCAACAATGGGGTCAACCATCACTAGTTGTCTCTGCAAAGTTGTCTCATTAATGTTATTCAAGGAAAACCACACCAACGCTATAATTACCCCATTGGTGGTTTATAAAGGACAAGCTTTAGCTCCTAGCAGATGCTTTTGGATCTTGATTCATCAACCTATTTCCTTAAATCCTAAAAAAATGAACTCTTAGCAAAACATAAACATTTTTAAGAGAAAAACTCACCCTCCCTATTAATTCCAACCAATACCTAAATTTTTAATTTTTCTAAATATAAAATTAAAATAAATATATACATTTCCTACATTAAATTCACATATAAAACTTGTATATGTAAACAAAGTAAACCTCCCTTCATATTAATTATATATAAAACCCTTATTTATAGACAAGGAAACCCCCCTTCAACTTTAATATGGATTGCAACATGTACATTGCCTCAACACTTAAACCAAACCAACCATGTAAGGCTTCACAATATTTCACAAAAATACCATATACCCAACTATTATTTTCTTCCACAAATTTATGTAGTTATCACAATAAACGAATGCATTTAGCTACACTATTAAAAATTCCATCACTTTCTGTATGTTCTATGACTGATCTACCCTCTTGGCTAAAATTTGTTGGAAAATTGTTGAACAGATCATTTCACCTACCTGTTTATGAAATAAATTTGATTTATTTCATGAAACTTTTTAGTATTAAAAGAAAACACTAAAGCTTTGTAGTCTTCTGCACTTTTGGGGACTAGAAATGTGGGTTCCAAGAAGGCCAATTGAAATTGTCCCTTTTGAGTGTCAAGTGCAGACAACAACCCGTGTTGGGTAGTAGTAGTTTGCTTCTAGAAGTATGAATATGTTGTAGCCTTTAATGCTTCACTTTTTCTCTTGACCTCCCTGTCAATGGCAAAAATATTTAGTTGTTTTGCAATCTGAGATGTAGAAGACATAGGTGACTCAATTTTCTCCTCAACATATGGGAATGAAGTAGTGGGAATACCTGTCAAAACCATTGTGGATTGCTCTTGTGAGCCATTTTCTTCTGAGGGTTCCTCTTGAATATTTATTACCTAAGCATCACTTCTAGTATCAATCTTAGTATTGGTATGTGGATCTTTATTTCTTCTCTTGAAAACATGAAAGTTTGCAAGTTGAGCTTCTGAATATGTAGGGGGCATGCTTTCCCTTGGTCTCTTGATTGATTTGTACATTGGAATAGGAGTTTGTAGAGATTATTGACTGGAAATTTTCTCTTGAGCATCTTGTAGTGTGTTCTCTATCCATTATTCCTGATTGGCATACTGCTCTATCTATGGCCTAGGTGTATGTGCATATGGTGTGGTCTTCTGGTTTCAGACTATAGAGGTTGAAAACAGTCTGCATATGGGGTGGTCTCTAACTTTAGCTTGTTCTGTAAGATGAAAAGCCTTCTTGATCTCTAGTGAAATCCTTGGTATAATATCATTGATAAGAAGACACAAAGATGTATGTAAAAATTGATCTACAAAATTGGTGAATGAATAATCTTATGAATTCCTTCTAACTAAAGAATTCTAGTGAATGACTGATATTGGACTTCCCTGATCATTCATTTTTTGTAACTGGAACTTGAACCTGTCGGAATGATAAAATAACATCAAATATACTATGACTGATTGGCGCTTCAATTCACCTCTAGCCTTAAATTTCAGAAATTTCTCATGAATAACATATGACAAGTATTGATTATAATTGAAAATGAGTGATGGCTTCTGACCAACTGAAAATACTAACAAGAAACCTAACACTACTTCATCTACCCATTGGTCTATGGGATAACCTAATAAGAAAGTAACCATGGAAATAACTTGTCTTGACATCTCAAGGGAAAATAGATGTAGAGTATGGGGGATTTGTTCTAGGCAATTCAAAATTTTCATGCAGAAAACATTCAAAAATATGAGCTTGCTGGGGGAAGGTAGGATTTTTGTATATTTGCATGAGTGCATCAACGAAAAATGGGTGTAAATGAGTTTTAGAATTAATATGGAGGGCTTGACAAATAGATTATGGGGTGATTGAGAACATGGTTTCATTGTTTTGAGCAATTACTGATTTTTGGCTGGGGAGGTACCTAAGATGACACCAAGTAGAAAACTTTGGGAAAATATGAGTATGGAGAAAGGTAAATTGAAGCAGAAATGATTATCAGATGCTTAAATCATCACTATTATCTAAGTACTTATGTTTTGCCAAATTATGAAGCTCATACAAATCAAATTCACATTAAGTTTCTATTATCTTATATTGTGTGTTGACTCAAGGAATATCATTTAAATTGGAAAAAAAGGGTAGGAATGGACTCTCAACCACCATTTTCGCTTTTCCCTTATGTGACGACATTTTAGATTTTAGAGAGACCCAAAGGAAATTACCTGGTTTGTGCTTAATTGGTACTGAAAGAGGATGTCGATTGCAAGAGGCTTTGGTGCACTGAACGATCTCTAAGAGTGAACCTGCATTGATACGATGAAATGGAAAAGGGATAAATGTTGAGCAAGGCAAGGTTTTCAAAGTGAAAAGGGAAAGAAGATAAACGGTGAAATTACCATTTTTGGAGTGTCGCAATTAATAAATTTAAATGTTGGTGGGAGTTTAATGTCCAATGTCTACATGACTGTTGGCGGAAGATTTGTCCAACAATCATGTGACATAAGGGGATGAGATGACATGGACAAATGCAGTGGGGTGGCAGAAGTGTTTGCATGCCATGAGTGGAGTAGGAGTGGTGTGGTGGCATGGCATGATTGGAGTGGGAGCCAATAGGAGCAAGGGAAAATGGAAATAGGAGATGGTTTTGGGGGGGTCAAGTGGTAAGTGGTAAGGGAGGATAGGCCCCTGAAATTCATGTGGGGCTGCCACATAGTCAATGGTAGTTTCAAACAAAAAAAAAATCAGAACCCCCCATCTACATTAACCTTCGAGAGGTTGGGGGCTTGAAACATCATTCCCTGTTGTTGATTTTGTTGGGGATGATCTCATTCGTCTAGAAGCGCCAGAACTTTACTGAAAATCGACAAAACATCATGTCAACATTTATTCGACATTTAAAACATATTTTCACTAATTTAATGAAGGTTTAAGAATTAAAAAAACAAATTAGGCAAAATTTTGACTAGCGCGCCCTTTGTGGATTCAAAGTGTTGCTCGAAGAAGCCCTCAAGTTGTAAAGGAACAGGATCTTGGACAACTTTTCCTAGATCCTTTGGCAGATGCCCACCAATGACGCATCTTCACCAACAGTCACTTTAGAGGTGTTTCCCCCTATAAAGTACAAGTGAACTTCGATATCCCTATATTCAAAGGTCAAATAGATGCATATGTTGTAGATAAATGGATTAATCTATTGGAAGGTTATTTTTCTGTCCATAGTTTCTCTGATAGGGAAAAGAATATTTTTGCACTGCTTAAGGCCAGCCCCCATGTCAAGGAAAGGTGAAAAACTTACTATGATAAAAGGGTTAAGGAACCCTATCTGTTTACAGTTTCCCCCTCTTGGAACTCTTTTCGAGACACTGTCAAGGAACAATATTACCCTGTGGGAAGCTATGAGGACAAGTACATATAATGGACCACACTACTGTAGTAAAGGGACCAAGATATGCATGATTTTAAAAATAATTTTCGTACTCTAGATACAAATTTGGGTATCAAAGACTTTAAGTGACATCTAGTGCTCAAGTACCACGATTTTATGCACAAATACATTCAGGAATAAATGGAGTTTCTGGATATCTCCTTGCTTGGTGCAACATACTGATATGCTTCCTAGATTGAACAAAAATTTAAATAAAATAAGCATGACTTTGGATTTATGAATCAGAAGTTTGGAAAGAGCGCCCCCAAAATGCAAAACAAAGGACAGAGCCAAGGTGTAGTGGTCCAAGACAACTCATTGAAGTTGCAAGAAAATAATGGCACCACGAAGACAAAGAAGGAAATAAGAAAATGGTGTGGGTTCCACAAGAGCCCCACTCACAATAGAAATGAGAGTCACACCAAGCAGACATATGTGCCTGAGTTGAAAGCTTCAGAGTTTGATGCATGTTCTGATTCTAAGCCATAAAATAACAAGGGGAAGTAGATTATTAACATAGAACCTAGTGCCACCATTTCCACCACCAAGGTCTAGAAGACTAAGTCTAAATATCTAGAGGAGGGGGAGCATCTCTTCCACAAACAAGCGTGGGTAAAGTATTATCCGTTGCAATTCGTTGTCTAAAGTGGGAGCCAAAAGGACCTCATTTCAATAGAGGTTGTGAAGAAGTTGGGTCTTCTGACCAAACCACACCTACAACCATACACCATCGAATGGCTCCACCAAGAATGAGATATTTGCATCAGCCAATAGTGTAGCCTTCCCGACAACATCAAGCCCTTCACAGATGAGGTACTATGTGATGTTTCTCCTCTTGAAGTTTATGATGTGTTATTAGGCCAACCATAGTTGTGAAAGAATCATGTTGTGCATGAGTCTAGGCTTCACATTGTTATTATTACTTTGGGACTAAGTTATACAGAATATCGAAGGTAGCCTTGCCTACCACCATCTCTTTAATCTCTGCTAAGCAATGCTGTAAGATCATCTCCCAGATCGGGAATTTTTTTTTCTTTCTTATTTTCTCTCAAAGAAAGGGGAAGATAGTGGCCACATCCATGGCCCTCAGGAAGGGCTCCCCCACACAACATAAGTAGGTGGATAAGGTCGTGGAAGCATACAGGGACATTTTCTCCTCACCTACAGGGGTACCTTTGCACTGTCAGGTTAAGAATTTGATTAATGACTCCTGGATAACCTCTACCTAATGGGTTGATATATCTTTGTTCCATTGTGTAAAGTGACGAAATCAAATGGAATATCCAAGATTTGTTGCAAAAAGGGAACATCTGACCAATTTCCTCACCTTGTGGGAGCTCGATTGTACTTGTATATAAGAAAGATGGAACCTAGAGGCTTTGTATTAATTACCAGGAATTAAACAAAATCACTGTCCGGAACAAGTACCCAATCCTATGGATTAATGACCTTCTTGGCCAACTCAAGGGGGGCAAGTATTTGAGCAAGATTGATTTGAAGTTTAGCTAATCAACACGTTGAACTTGGAAATTGATCCTGTTCATCACACGTCAAATCAGTAACACACCAGGTGTCAATAAAACCCATAGGTGTATGGAAGACCACCTTCAAATCCACAGAGGTCCTTTTTGAGTGGTTTTTCATGCCTTTCGGCTTGAAAATTCCCCCTACAACTTTTATGAGGCTAATGGATGACATCTTGTGGCCCTTCACTAAATCATTCGTGGTTGTATATCTAGACGACATCCTCATCTTTAGTAATAATTAGGAAGATCACCTACAACACATTCAACAGGTCCTTCAAAGCCTGTGGCAACACAAACTATGTGGCAACTTGGAGAAATGCACCTTTGACATGAGTTAAGTCCAATATATGAGCTACATCGTTGATGAGAAATGCATGCATGTGGATCCATCTGAGATCCAATTCATTTGAGATTAGCTAGCCCCAACCACTCTAACAGAGCTTCATAGCTTTTTGGGCCTTGCCAATTTTTATCATAGGTTCATTTTGGGATTCTCTCTTATCACTTGGCCTTTGAGTCATGTTACAAAGGTTGGAGTAAAAGATTTTTTTTTTTGGTTCGAGTCCCAACAAAAGGCATTCGTTGAGCTAAATAATTTCCTTCTCTCTGTACCTATACTCACATTTCCATACCTCCAACAACCATTTCAAATTGAGATAGACACCTCTGACTATGCTATTGGTATAGTTCTCACCCAGCAAAGGCATCTGGTGGCTTATCATGGTGAAACACTTTCTTATACAATTACATTTTGGGGAAGGAGACAACCATCCACATAGGTCACTGACCTCTTTAGTTTATCCAAACACAAGGGAAGTTGTAGAATGATTGGCATTAGAAGTGGTCTACATATCTCCAACAATTCCACTTCAACATTAAAACCAAGAAGGGAAACACCAATCATGTTGAATATTTCCATAGTTGGCTCCCAGTTGTTGAACTAACTATTGTTCTCAACTCTTGTTTCCAAGAGACCCCAATATGGATGCAGTTGTACAAAAATGATCCAAAATTCACCACGACATACTAGATGCTAGTGAATGGCAAGAAAGTTCCATATTTCCACCTCTAGGATGCATTATCATGCTCCCTGGGCCACCTTTGTGTTCCTTCAAGTGAATGTCCCAAGTTGATATTGGAGACACACTATAGTTGGGTCACATGACACTTTGGTGTGGAGAAAATTATGGTCCTACTACAATAGTATTTTATTTTCCAAAACTCTAGCAATACATTGGAAAATATATCAGATCATGCACTACCTGTGTCATCGCTAAGCTAGTCATCAAGAAGCAAGGCTTGTACACTCCTCTTTCTACTCCCATCCAACCCTAGGAATCCATCTCCATGGACTACTTGTCAGGCCTCCCTTCTACCAAGAATGGTAATGACTGTGTATTTATGGTCGTGGATATATTTTCTAAGATGGCTATATTGACAACTTTCAAGAAGAGTATCATAACAGAGGACACTACCAAACTCTTCTTTGAATAAGTACGGGTACATTTTTTGATCCCGCAGACCATTGTATCAAATCAAGATAACAAGTTCCTAAGCACATTCTGGTCGAGCCTCTGGACATTACTAGATGCCAAGCTCACCAAGTCGACTGCATTCCATCCCCAAATTGATGGCCAAAAATAGGTCGTCAACAAGATGATAGTGCACATACTATGCATGTATATCTCCAAGCATCCACAAACTTGGGATGAGATCCTACCTTATGTGCAACACAGTTACAACATATCTCTCCATAGCTCAACAAGCAACATCGCTTTTCAAGTGGTTCTAGGATTTCAACCATTGTGTCTGATTGATGTTGTCATGCGTCATGTGACTACATAGAGAGAATCCGAACATGTACAGTCTAAGGTTGGTAGAAAAACTTGGTTTATTGAACGCATCCAACACATTCACTAGAAGGTGTATGACATATTAGATAAGTCCAATGCCAAGTAAGAGTAGTGGCATGATCAACATCGGGTGCCACACAATTTTAAAGTGTGCAAAAAGTTTGGTTGCATTTGCAGAAAGAATGCCTTATCAGAGCCCATTGAAAGCTTAGACCACTCTGATATGGGCCTTACACCATCACCAAGGTTGTGGGATACAATGATTTTGAGCTCAACATTCCCATATCGGTCTACACCCAATGTTCAATGTGGATCACCTTCGGTCATACTTTCCACCATTATTGGACACATCAAACATTATAGAATAGCTAACACCAACAGAGCTAAACCCAAGCTACATGGAACAAGCCACAACTAATCAGTTCATGGATATGCAAATCGAGAACACTCGCCAATAGAATATCCAACTATATCTGATTTTCAAAGTTGGCCAACTCCTCCACCAAGGCAAGTGGCTCACCAGAGACCATGTTCAACAAAAGTTTATGCATCTTATGGAGGCACTCAATGTAATAGGGATCATTGCTTCCTAAGGGGGGGAGGAATGATCCAAGTGGAATTGGTGGCCACTCGCCTATTCCACTTGGACCCCCACAATTGTTTCTTTCAATTTCCTTAAGTGTAGTACAATTTATTATTTTTGGCAATTTTTTGAGTCCTGAACTTTTGGGGCCGTTTTGTGTTATATACCTAGGGGGGTAATATGGGGTACCGAGGGAGGTACCCAAGGTAATAATGTAATAATTGGATGGGCCATAGTAATAAATAAGGTGGTTAACCCATGTCATGTAAGGGACCACAAGTAGTTAATAATAATGTAAGGGGCCCATGGTATTAGTTGATGGTATGAGGAAACCATGGTAATGATGCATGGTATTGTATGTATGAGGCCTATATAGAGGTTAGAGACTCCACATGGAGGGATATGAAGAGAATTATTTTGTATGAACAGGCATATGGCTTGTGGAGTGTTCTCCTTCCTTAAGGAGTGAATGTATGGTGTTGCCCTACCTTAAGGGTTTGATCAATAAAGAATCATTTCATATTATTCTTGGGTTTATTTGCATTATCTCATACTTTCTTATCAGATCTATAATATTTTTGGGTTAGAACTACAACAAGTGGTATCAGAGCTACAACAAGTGGTATCAGAGCACTTTCTTGGGCACAAAAGTGGAGAATGTTTTTTTCATTTTTGCAGGATTTCAGGGGCGGCGAGTTTGCAGATCCGATCTGTACATTTTGGTCCAAGATCTGAAAAATATAATTGCAGATCTAGATTCTATGTGAAAAAATACCCGATTTCAAAAAAAAATCAGTCGAATCGGAGTCTAGATGTAGGAGATATTGCTGATCTAAAAATCAGTAGGGTTGTAGACAATTTTTCGGGGCAACGAATTTGCGGCGCAGATCTAGACCTCTTGGCACTAGATCTGCAAAATCTAATTGTAGATCTGGAATCTTTGTGAAAAAACACCTAATTTCAAAAAACAAATCAGTTGAATCGGAGTCCGGATGAGGGAGATATCGTTGATTTAAAATCAGCTCTTTTTTCAGAAACTTTGGGTGACGGCGGGAGAGTAGCAGCGCAGATCTGAAATTCCAGTGTCTGAATCAGGATTTCTGTCAAATGGGCAGATGTAGAATGATGGTTCCATTTCTGAAAACAGGTCATAATAAGGATTCTGAGCAATATTGACTAAACTGTGACAATTTCAAATTTTCGCCAATTTTTTTGTGATGGATCAGAAATTGAAGGACTTGTACAAATTTGATGGTTCTCATCCAGCCAAATGGCTAGCACAAATGGAGAAATATTTCAAATTGGATTACGCCTATGATGATTACACTCAGGTTGGGCTGGGGAGAATATACTTGGACGATGAAAGGCAGCAATGGTGGCAAGAGCATCAACGTTCCAATGGAAGGTTTTTGACTTGGGATGCCTTCAAAAAAGCTCTTATAGAGCGCTTTGACCGTAAATCTAATCTTGTGGATAAGCTCACACAGACAGGCACACAGCCTAGCAAAGCTTTTATTTTTACAGGAAAGAAGGAAACCAAGGAACCAAAAGGGTTATTTTTTGCTGGTATCTCTGTATTGCAGGTTCATGGATTGATTCAGAAGGAGAAAATCATTGTGTCTATCAATCTGAGTTGCAAGCAAAATCTCATAAATATCAACTTCGCAAAAAAATTGCAAGTCCCAACAAAACACATTGAAAATACACAAGTGGATGATGAGGATGTTCAAGTGTACAAGGATTTGAAGATTTCTATGGATAAATATGTGTTGCATGGTGATTTTTATGCTTCAGTGATGGATAATATGGATGTTGTTTTGGGATATCCTTGGATGGAATTCGTGGGTACTATCAATATTAATGTACAGAAGAAATTCCTGAAGTTATGGTATAAAAAGAAGAAAATTACAATACAGGATATTTCCATCCATAAACAAGTAGAGCACATGGAGGTTGAAGCAGAAGATGTTCAAGGGACTGACATATCAGATGATGAACCTTTGATGATCGACAATCAAACACAAACAGAGGCTGCAGAAGGAAAGGTTACAAATGATGATACATCAGAGGAGGGCTCAGTGGTTGAAGTCATATTGAAAAAGAAGGCACCACAACAGGCACCACAGCAGGGTGAAGTCAAGAAAAAGCCATCGTGGGTTAAAACTTCAACATATCATCACCCACATCACCCCACAAGACAACCATCAAGATGGAAACCAAGTAGTCACATGACGGATACAAAGGAGAGACGATCCACCCACTACACATCAACACAGAAGAGTTGCCACGGTCAACTTCCATCTCAAGAGAGCGAGGCACCAGCGAGATCGAGGGTTCACCTTTCTCTTGGATGGCTAGATGCACGTGCATGGTATCAGTGGACTACTCTTTTGAGTAGATCTTATTATTTGTGTTCTTCCCATGTTTCGGGGATGAAACATGCTAAGGTGGGTGGAATGTTATATACCTATGGGGGGTAATATGGGGTACCGAGGGAGGTACCCAAGGTAATAATGTAATAATGGGATGGGCCATAGTAATAAATAAGGTGGTTAACCCATGTCATGTAAGGGACCACAAGTAGTTAATAATAATGTAATGGGCCCATGGTATTTAGTTGATGGTATGAGTAAACCATGGTATTGATGTATGGTATTGTATGTATGAGGCCTATATAGAGGCTAGAGACTCCACATGGAGAGATATGAAGAGAAATAGTCTTGTATGAACAAGCATATGACTTGTGGAGTATTCTCCTTCCTTAAGGAGTGATTGTATGGTGTTGCCCTACCATAAGGGTTTGATCAATAAAGAATCTTTTCTATCTATCTCTATCTTGTTATTCTTTGGTTATTTCTATTATCATAATATTCTTGGGTTAGATCTACAACAAAGTCATAAAGTATCCATTCCATTCTTTATCATTTCCACTCTTGCATGAAAAAAATTCTTCTATCTAAGTTACTCATGAGATTAATCCAATCTATCTTGATCCTTAGATGTGAAATTAGAAGAAACCTATGACTTGGGTATTCTGTTTGTTGGAAATGAAAATTATGGTCGAAACAGTGATGTAAATGGATACCATTTGGGTAGTAATGATCTAGTTGAAATTACTAGTAGTCGTTGTCCACACACCATGCATCATCTAAATCAACTTTCAAAATGCAATTGTAAAATTCTTGAAAGTTTCAGGACTCATTAGGGAATCGAGGCACTTCAAATTCTATTGATGTTTTTATGAGGTTCTCGTGACTTTGGTAAGATCCATGAACTAATCCAAATCTATATTTTCTCGCAAAATTATTCTCTTTGCATGGTTTCACTAAATGCAAATTCCTTCTTGAAAGATGTTTGTTATTTTGGATATAGCTCTTTCAACTTTCAAGATTTTGTTTCTAATCGAATTGAACATTTAGTTTAAATTAATTCATCTTCATGAAAACATCTTGTATAAAAATTTGGTTTGGAGTGTATACCTTTCATAAATTAATAGTGTGCTAGAAATTAATTAACAGAGCATTGAAATATACAAAATATTGCAGAAACAAAAATATAGAAGATGCATAAAACAAGAGAGACATGAATATATGTGGTTCACCCAATTTGGGCTATGTCCACAGAGAAACATCCAATCCTTCCTTTCATATTATCAAACAAAATGAAGAGATACAACCTACCACAGATCCACTGTAATTTCCTCTTCGCTCTCACACAGTCCCCTCTTCCTTTCTCGCTCAGAATAAAAATACACATCCACAACATAATTCCCTCATATAAACTAAGGGGTTTCCTTCCAAGAAAGAAAAATCCTGAATTAAACATAAGTTCTACCATCAGTTCATCCGCCTAATGTATGGCCCAAATTGACTATGAAATTACAATATTTTACAAGGCAATTTTTCATCTATTTTAGCTTCAGGGGCACTGCCCCAAACCCGTACCATGGGGATCTCATAAAATTCGTTGTCACCCCAACTAGTGGTGATTAAATAAGCGGTGTTGCCACCTTGCTAGGAATAGGGATCCAACGCGATTGAAACAAAAACCTGTAAACAATCAGGAAGATAATCAGGCTCCACACCCAACACAGATCTATGAAGTTGATCATTTTGAATATTATAATTGACCGAAGGATTCATACCTATCACACTCTTTTGAAATAAATAGCTCCTAATATTTCTTATGAATATTATAATTCTAATCATTTTATTCATGGCATTAGATCTCCTCTTGATTTTTAAAGAACGTTTGTGTTATTTGTTCAACAAAATTCCTCTTCTTCATCCACTACATCTCGATTGGTTTCAGTTGCTTTCCATATTGGCATTCCTTTTTAATGATTATGATGTCATAACAGTTTGTAACTAGTCACAAGTAGATGGTTTTCCACATTCAACATAAGAGGAAGATGATCCTATTCTTCAAATCATACGAAAATCTCTTCAAAGTGATCTATCTTGTTTGTCTCCTAACCAAGAATCTTATTCCTTAATCAACCCATTTGATCATGGTTCTTATTCTAACAATTGTCATTCAATTGATCATTTTCCCACTAGTGTATCTAATTATGGTCTTTTTACATCAACTGATCTTTATGGTTTATCATATCAATATTTAGACACTTGTCACGTAGTTGAGGCACTTCAACCTTTGCTGATGGTTATGTCAGGTCCTCACTATCTTGACAAGCCTTTTGAATATGATCATATTCATCTTACCTTACAAGATTCTCGTCCTGATCCCATGCCATTAATTGAAAAATTATCTTCTCAAGGATTTCAGGATTTTTGAGAAGACAATTATGAATTTTATGATCCAATATATGATCAATTAGAAGCGTCTTACCTAGCAATCCCATTTTCTAAAAGCAAGTTCTTATCTATCTTTATGTTTGCTAAGCAAGACAATAAAAGTGCATGTATATTCACAAGGAGCCATCAATGTTTGTTTTCTTATGGTTTTCATCGAGAAGGTAAGGTGGTAGATTGGGTAAAGTTAGGTGATATGACACATATTTCTTCCTTTAGGAAATACCTTCAATGTTTTCTGCAAGATTTTCAAGCTTCTATCTTTTCCCTTGTACACTATCATATATCGGTTGTAATTTCTCTTATCTTTGTGTTTGCGGTTCAGGACTTATTATAATGGCTTCATTGGAAATAGCATTACACTTATCCCTCACCTTCTAGCTAGTTAGGTTAGGAGTAACCTTAGTTTCATTTAGTTTCCTTTGCATTGCATCCACCTTATTTTCTTCTCTCCATCTAGTCTTTGCATCTGTTTTGTTTTCGTATGATACTTTTTAGGTTCGGTCTCCATTTTCTTTGTCTCTTTTTTCTACTTTTTGTTTTTTTATGTATTTTCTTCAGTGTTTCCTTAATAAGACTTTGCATGAAAGATGCTCCTATTTGGCTCAAAATACAATGTGGCAAACTTGAAAAGGGAAATCGTGATAGTAAATAATGCTTGGATAATCTTCTACCTCTTCTCTATCTTGGATTTATATATATTTAAATTCATTTATGTTTGAATGGAAAATACAATCCACTTGAATGGAAATCATTTGGTTGAACTATAAAGCCTATATCTATTCTAGGAGCATCATTCCATAACTTGATATTGTAAGTAAATAGTGTTTCTTTTTTATCCAATCGAGTAGAGAAAGGTAAGGGGAAATACAATAGCAAGAAAACCAATATCACAGGTATATATTACCTTCTTTGAAAAAATAACCTATCCTTCTCTCAATAAGTCAGGATTCTTCTTCCACCCATGAAATAAATAAGTGCCTAAGTATAGTTCTATAAATAAATTAAATAAAGGGTGAAAGAAGAAAAAAGTTTCATTCATAGAGAGGTGAAACAAGTAACTTCATTTGGTTATTTTTCAGGCTCATTGGGAGAAAAGTGATGTTTTTGTTCCTGTAGTGACTCCATTAGGGTACTTTCTAGGCATACTGGCAACGAAGCAGCACTAGAGATGAAAACTCATACTCTGATTATCTCAAACTCGCATTTATATATTACCCTTTCCTAGATCGAAACAATTGTGATTTGGAAAGCCTTGTTATGTGTTTAACTGAATAAGGGAATGGAGGGGACTATGTCTCTAACCAGGTTAAGTGGGGAAGCCAAGGTAATCTGTAAGATTAATACTTCTGATAGACTGAGACCTTGCACATAAAGGTAAAACCTGAGCAGAGAAGTTGGAGTTCTACCAGTGTGTCGCCAAGTGTATACATTGTGATCAACACCCTCCAAAAATTTTCAAACACTTGAATTTTGGACCTTACTGAGGATATTATGGAAAGTCACCCTATGGTTAGTCCATGGTTGAATGATGCTTCAAAAAAAAAATTCTCCTTCTCGGTTTCAACTGTTAAATTCACTTGCTCACACATGCTCAATCCTTTTATAAACTTATGACCAAACTTTCCTTATGCAAACTTTAAAAAGGATAGCATTATCTATCAAGACAATTCTTGTGGGATGTTCAATTCATGTCAATAGTTAGTGAGCACTTTCCACTAACAATCCCCCTCACTTTGGTTGCAATTGTACTTCTATTTCAGTGATTTTTCCCAACAACCTCGTTTATGCACCTTTGTTTTCACGAGTGTCACTTTCAAGTTCACGATTGTCGCTTTTGCTTGCTTTCAAATTGATAATGTCATTTTGATTTTCTCTTGTTGTTGTAGGTGTTGCTTCTGTTGTTTACACTCCTGCATGTGTCACACCATTGTGCATCACTAGAGTTAGTTACAACACACTTCTTCACATAAAATGGTATTACATATCACTAGAATATGTGCTAGACACTTTCCTATAGCTTAGAACACCATTTTATCACAATCAAAATGTATGTCGTAACTTGTGTTCTAGGTATCGCAATGGTTCGTCTGAACTGTCACACTTAGAATAAGTGTCGTTTTACTATTGTTTCAATGTGTGACTATTGTTCATTCCCTTGTCTTGTGTCAGCATAATTCATGTGTGTGATCTATGTTTTATTTGCTTAGATGCATTTCCCTTTCTTACTCTATTGATCCCCACACTTAGCCATTTACGAGCCCTTCTTTGTCCTATTGTCCAGTGCAAGTTATGAAAGCTTCAATCCTTCACCAAGTGATGGGCACAATCTATTCATGAGCCTCAATAATGAAATTATAATCAATATTGTACATTGAGTCTCTTCTAAGGTCTCCTCCCTCTAGCAGTGCATTAGCACTCCCTAGGCTAAGTGACTGAGCCTTCTACTATCTCCCTCAATGAAAAGTGCATTCTAAATGAACAGTAAGTCACTATTGGGGAGAAATGTGCCCTCCCAAGCCTTAGTGCACTCCAAACTCATAGTGGGTGCACTCCAAAATCATAGTGAGCGCACTTCAAACACTTAATTAAAAATTACACTTCGTAAGAACAAGGGCCTTCTCTCCCTTCAAAAGCGCACTTTGGAACAATGAAGCACACTTCAAAAAAATAAAGTGCACTTCAGAAAAGAAAGAATCCTCTGCCTCTTAAAAATAGCATGGTGCAATATTGAATATTGAAGCCTTCATCCTTCTCTCTTCCCTTAGGGCACATTGGCACAGTCTTGAAGCATAAAGCCTTCATCCTTCCCTCCTCCCTTAGGACGCATGGCACAATCTTGAAGCACGAATCCTTCATCCTTCTCTCTTTCCCTATGTGCTCTACTCTCAAACCTTTCTTAGACCCTTTCTCATCAATTCATGGTGCAATAGGAAAGGATGAAGGAAGCCTCCTCTCAGCCCTTGACTAGTCATACTGTGATTTCTGAGTCTTCCTCTCTTTCCTTCTAGGGTGCATGTCACATCTTTAAGCAATAAGCCTCCCCATCTTGCCCCTTCAACTTCCCCACTGCAATGGACGAAGGATATATTCTCTTCATAATATATGGCATAGTAGAAATGAATAGTGAATCCTTCCTAATCCACTGATGAGTTTTATTGCACCCTCCTAATCAAGCCTCCTTATTTTAACTCTCTCATAGGCCTATCATGAGTTTATCATTCCATGAGCTAGGTAGTGATGGAATAGATATTTTTAAGATTGATTTCACTTTATCATGAATGATTTTCACTGGTAGGAGTTCCTTCCTGGAATAAAAAGGTAATTCTAAAAGTAGATAGCAAGTAGAAATCATAAAGAAACATGTGTGGAGAAGAATAACAAAACAGAGTTATCAAGGGGATATGAAGCATATCATGGACCGAGATAGAAAGAAGACATTCCATGATGACTCAGAGGATTTTTATATTGATCAAAGACACTTTGGAGGGTGAAGGAGAAGAACAAAGTGGACCCTTCATGAAGATGACACATGCAAGATGAATAAGCAAGTAAGACAACTTGGCATTACCACTTCATCATGAAGTCCATGTCATCATTGTCAAGTTGTAACTTATAAAAGTGTCATTATCATAGTCAATGTGTGTCCATGTGTCATGCCACATCATAATATGGAATGTAATGATGTATTCTCAAGAAAAGGACAAAATGCAATGTGTGGAAGTCCAAGAGTCATATGTGGAACTGGGGGAACAGTCTGCTTCAACTGAGAAGCTTACTGGACTTAGTAGAGAGATTTTACTTAGTTTAGCTCGGTGGTTTCGATCTTTTGGTAAATGGGAGCAAACTGGAGGAGTTCTGAAACATTTTCATCCACAACAGAGATTCGCAGCAGGCCAAGCAAGTACTTATCATTGAATCAAGCAATTAGTCATATGAAGTTTTGCATAAATTTAGAACACAAATTTTCTTAAAGTTTCATACTCTGTTTAAAATAGATAGCTCTATAAAAACTCCTTGCATTCCGGACATGATTTATGCATTATGAATTTATTGTGGTACCAATTTGAATTAACAAATGCACCAGCAGTATTCATGAATCTTATGAATAATGTTTTCCGCATATCTTGATCAATTTGTACAAGTCTTTTTAGATGATATACTCGTCTATTCCAAAAATGAGAAACATCATGAAGATCATTTACAGATAGTGTTGTCCTACCTCAGCAAACATCAGTTGTATGGAAAATTATCCAAATGTTCATTCTTTTAGGAAAATATTCATTACTTAGGTCATATCATATCAGGTGAAGGGATCTCAGTAGACCCTGAGAATGTAAAAGCAATCATGGAATGGCCAATACCGAAAAACGAACATGAAGTACGAAGCTTCAAGGGTTTAGCCGGTTACTACCAAAGATTTGTGGAAGTATTCTCGAAAATTGCAAAGCCGATTAAAACCCTTCAACGTAAATATTTTAAGTATGAATGGACTGAGGAATGTAATAAAGCATTCTCTGAACTCAAAATACTACTGACCAGTGCACCAATATTAAGAGTTCTTGATATGGACAAATATTTTATGGTATGCATTGATGCATCTAAACATGGGTTAGGTGCAATATTAATGCAGGACAGAGGAGTAATAGCATATGTCTCCAGAAAGTTAAAGCCTCATGAAGAACTCTATGCTACTCATGATTTAGAGTTAGCCGTTGTAGTACTAGCTTTAAAGATTTGGAGACATTATCTGGTAGGGCGAAGTTTTACGCTTAAAAGAGACCATCAAAGTCTTCAATATTTGTTCACCCAAAGAGACTTAAATGCCAAACAAAGATGATGGAATGAATTCTTAAGTGAATATGACTTTGGAATGTCATATATTAAAGGAAAACAAAATGTAGTAGTAGATGCTTTAAGTAGAATACCATGAATATTCTCCCTCATACCTATCAAAGTAGACTTAAGGCAGCGAGTACTAGAACATCTCATAAAAGATAGTTGGTATTTAAAGGTAAGATCTAGTCTTGATAGTAAAAAGCCAAAAGAATCTAAGTTTGAAGGATATGAACTAGAAGATGATGGAATCTTACGATTTCATGGGAGGATGTATATTCCTGATAATAGGGATATTTGAGACACTATCCTTAAGGAAGCTCACAGAGCAGTATATTGTGCACATCCTGGAGTAAAGAAAGTGTATACAAATACCAAGAAACTTTTCTTCTAGTTGGGCATGAAATGTGATATCGTTCAATTCATTGCAAGATGTTTGGAATGTCAACAAGTAAAAGCAGATCATTGTCATCCAGCCGGTCTTTTACAACCTCATGACATTCCTATGACCAAATGGGAGATTATTTCTATGGATTTTATCACTGGGATACCTCTTACTTCTCAAAGACACAATACCATTTTGGTAGTAGTGGATAAATTAACAAAAAGCGCCCATTTCATTCCCGTAAGAGATACTTATGACGTTACTGACATATCTCGAGTATTCATAAATGAAATTATCAGATTTCATGGAGTACCTAAGAAGATTATATCAGATAGAGATTCTCGATTCACTTCAAGATTCTAGACTTACATGCAGTCAGCCTTAGGAACTTAATTAAATTTAAGCACAACGTATCATCCTGAAACTGATGGGAAAATAGAAAGGGTAAATCACATACTTGAATATATGTTGAGGATGTATGTTATGGATCAGCAATCACAATGGGAAAAGTATTTATCCTTAGTCGAATTTGCATACAATAACAATTACCACAGTTCAATCGAAATGCCTCCATTTGAAGCATTATATGGTAGACCTTGCAGAACACCGTTAAGTTGGGACAGGTTAGAAGATCGAGTGATAATAAGACTAGAATTAATCCAAGAAATGGAAGAGTGGGTAAAACAAATTAGACAACGGTTAAAGGAAGCACAGGATAGACAAAAGAGTTATGCTGATGCTCATAGAACTAATAGGAAGTATGAAGTAGGGGATCAGGTTTTCATCTGCATCAAACAAAATAAAAGTACTATCCGATTCAGAAAAGGGACAAAATTATCACCCCGATTTATTGGACCATTTAAAGTCATGGAAAGATTTGGACCTGTCGCCTATCATCTTGCACTACCACCTCACTTGCATAAAGTTCATAATGTATTTCAGGTATCTTACATAGCTAACCAATCTCATAACCTTCAATGGAAGGAACTGCAGGTATTGGACGAAGGAACCACATCGGTCGAACCATTACGTATACTGGAACGTAAAGTTTGACAACTCAAAAATCATCTAGTAGACCAAGTTAAGGTCCAGTGGGACAAGTATAGTCCTCGATCAACCAGCTACTTGGGAAGATACGGAAATTATATGTCAAAAATACCCCAACTTGTGTCAATTTTGAAGAACTTTAAACCATGTTTTGTATATATTTGCTTTACTTTAAATCAGAGACTCAGAATCATTTTGAAATGATCATATATAAACGTGAAATTTTATGACATAATATATGTTTAATGCCGCCAGTACATGGATACCAAGACAGAACATGTTATTGATCCTACTAAATTATAGTTATCAAAGCAAAGTTTAAATATTTGAGTAATTTTGCTTTTGATGGGAATTAAGATATTATAATTTTGTTTCATTTATGCATATCAATATGATTGATGAGATAGAATTCAAAGAATGATTACATTTTAATATGAAAGTTAATGACATGAATAGAATATGGCAAAGTATGTTATATTGTAGTTGGCATGTGTGATTTAAACATAAGCTATTTGTTTTTTTTAATATGTTAATCCATATTTTATAAATGCATGGATAAGTGTTTATGATTGCAAATAATATCCGTTACCAAAATGACCGTGTGATGACAAAAACCTCAGAACAATTAAGGCTCAAAGAGATTCATTGATATGGTATTAATCGTGATTCTACCGGGACGGGTAGATGCGTTGCCCACCACGTCTCCTCCGAAACCTGGATTCATGGGAGGACTATGCGAGTCACACTCCCCTAGACATGTGATAATGACTACCAAATGCCTACTAGGGATCAGGTCGATATAACCAACTTTGTCTTCCTTGGAGTTTATAAATGGTTAGGCCAGTATAACTAACGCCATGACATACTCCAGTGGAGGACAGATAGGATGGGAGCGGAAGAGATTAGGAAGGATAGGGTGATTTTGTAAATAGCGGGGGAACCTAATGAAGTAAAACATGATCATTAAAGTTATAGACCTAAAGTATTCAAAACACCAAATTTGTAGTGCCCTTACATTAAGTAAGAATTTAACCTCAATACACAATCCTAAGAAAAATGTACTAATCGCTATCATAAATATTCATATAAGATAAAACTCTAACTTCGTGATGAAGTTTTCTGAAAGGGGGGGTGTATGTAACGACCCATTTATAAAAGTAATATTAAATCAATTTTAATAAATAAATTATATTAATCAATTAATAAAATAACAAAAATTAAAACTATGATAAAGTATTAATATAAGTCTAACCTTTATATTAAAATAAAATCAGAAAAGGAAATTTAAATTAAAAAAAATCAATATACCCTTTTTAAAAAAGAAATGTATATGACACGACAGGGGAAGGGTGTCATGAGGAAATGAAGTGGTGGGTGTTGGAGGAAGGACGACCACTGCCAAGAATTAGTTTATAAACCAGAAGGAAGAGTTTGGGAAGGGGATCAGGAGGAAGAAGGAAGAACGAAGGGGATATTGAAGAAGTAAACTTGAGTTAACTACGGAAGGAGAGATGGTTTTTCTGAGGTTTCTGGGCACGGGGGAACATTCTGCTTCAAATGAGAAGCTTACTGGACTAAGTAGCGATGTTCTGCTCAGTTTGGATGGGTGGTTTCGGTCTTTTGGTAAACGGGAGCAAACTGGAGGAGTTCATCCGCAGTAGACATTCGTAGCAGACCAAGTAAGTACTTATTATTGAATCAAGCAATTAGTCATATGAATTTTTGCATAAATTTAGAACGGAAATTTTCTTAAAGTTTCATACTCTGTTTAAAAATAGATAGCTCTATAAAAAATCCTTACAATATTTACAGTTCAGTAAATCTTTATAGAATCAGAAATGGTCCTTTACATTAGCTCAGTCCTTACATTTGATACTCCAAAGGTCATTTAGAAGTTCAAGAGTTGTTTAGAAGTTCAAAGGACATATAATTTAAGGAGTCCAAGAGTTATGAGGGTAAACCAAGAGTCAAGGGGAGATGAAAGTTCATTCCTCTTGTTATAAAAGCAACCTTATAACTCAAGCAAAGGGCTTTTGGAGGTTTAAATATTTAGAGATATAGTCTTGGTTTCTCTACTTGGAATAGGACAGAAAACTATTCTTTGGAGAAGCAAGAAGTGAGTTAATGTTCCACTACTGGAATTAATGCATCATCATTATAACTTTGTACTTGGATCTTTCACCTAATTGAAATTCGATGAGCCAACACATTTTCATGCATGTATCGCAAATGTTTTAGGACTATTCTTGGGAGGTTTATGGCATATGTTGTGTTCATATGTACCAGAGAAATTGAACTATTTCAGTGGATTTGGTACTCATCTTGTTGAATTTGTGTTGTGTTCGCTTTAATAATTGTTATGTGAACTATTTTTCTAACGAATATTTTCATGCTTTTGTGTGCCTCTCTTAGATTAGTATTATTTCTTCCTTCTAGAAACTCACTCTCATATCCTATCCATGAAGGTCTCCATTTACACATTGCAATCGGTGTTTCACAATGTCAACTTACTTTCTTGTTCAAGGCATATGTACATAATCTCTTATGTTATTCATTGAAACCAAGGCGAACCTTTGTGTTATGGTGGTCGGGCCGATACTCTCGATGTGGCTCCTACTTCAAATGATGTGAGGTCTAATTGGGACTTCACATTGGGGAGAACCCATGTATGTTAGTGGTATCCAATTCTATCAACACCTACAAGAGAATAAGTCGTCTACAAAAGAGAAGTCAGCCTCATGAAGGGATATTCGACCCCCACAAGAAGCCTATATATAAATGGCACTCGACATCGTTAGAAGAGAATTCAAGATAATCTAAGAAATTGGCATAAGGAGAAGAATAATACCTAAAGAGGACAAGAAATGAAGAGGAAAGTAAAGGGAGAAAAATAAAAAATTCTGAAATCTGATTTTTGGGCTACATCCTCTCACACATGCAAAATTAGGGCATCAATTTTGTTGTAGTAAGAACCAAATTACAGTCACCTAAAGAAGTTGATTTTTGTCTTAAAATGGATCAATTTTTCAAGTTGAAATTATAAGTAGCTTGAGCGAAGTAAGAAGGAGACCCATCTTGCCATATTCCACCCACACGTGGGAGCTAGGGATTTTGCAGTTAGGCCAAAAATTGAAGTAAAAAATTGTAGGTCCGAAATTGTGGTCGAAGGAGAAGTTGCAGAAATTTTGAAGCAAGTTTGACTTGGTTTGATTTTATGAGAGACGATGTCATAAAAAGGGAGGTTTACTTTGTCTTGGAGGGGCCTTTTTCTTGGGTCCTAGAATTCTTGTGGGTTTTCCTCTCAAAGGGTGAGTTTTTGGCCCTAGCTAGCATCCTATATCTTGTGTCCTCTTGTTCAATAGATATTCATAGTTTGGTAGTTGTTTGATGACAATAACACTATAATAATCAATTAAAGAATAATATAACTACAAGTACATCAAGTTAAGTAAAATAACATCACAAACAGTTATCAAAGTAAGAGAAATCACTCTAATCTAAGTTTCCCTTGTTTTCTCAAAATTGTATTAGAGCTAAGGTCACAACAACAAGGAAGAGGTAAATTGAAGATCATCCAATTGAATAATGATACATAAGGGCCAAGCATAAAGTAAATCAAATCATCAAGGAGAACTAAAAGAATCAAGGAGGACTATTCAAAACATCTCAAAGATCATATCATCTTAAAATAAGAACACTTGGAAGAAGAAGAAGAAGACCTCAAAGAACCTATCTCCATACAAAGAAGGACTCTACATACTTGAAGTACTCTTGGAAGCCTCAACATTCTACAATAATAAACCAAATGAAGCAATAATAACACTTCTTCATCATCAAAATCAAAGTGATCTCCCTCGCATTAAAGTAAGGATCACATCTCAAATATCTTTGAAGGAAGAGTAACATCTCTCCTTATATTGAAGAAGAAGTGTTGTCACTCTTAAAGAAGGAAGAACTCATCAAGGAAGCATCTAGTGGAAGACATGATTAAGGAGGTATCTTCACTTGATAAGTAATTAATTTATATTTTATGTCTCAATCTACAAATCAAATGACTTATTTCTACAAGAACAATAAATTGGTTGGGACCTTGAACTACCTTGCATGGAAGAAGACAATATATTGAATTCTCAAGGAGAATGAAGTTATTGAATATGTCAAGGGCTCAATCTCCAAACTTCCACAATAGAAATATAAAGCACTATAAAAGTACATGAAATGATAAATAACGGCTCAAAGAATCCTCATTGAATCAATAAATAATTCTCTCAATCTCTATTTAGCAAAGTTGAAGACATATAAAGAGATCTATGACAAGTTGGTGGACTTGTTTTCTATAAGTACTGTAGGATAAATAATATTGTTAAGAACCTAACTATACAAGATGAAAATACTAAGGAAATAAGGGGTGACTTCATATCTCATGAAGGTATCTCAAATAAGAAATAAAGTACAAGAATTTGGAGAGACTATGTCAGATTTAAAGACGAACACTCTTGTAATAAATGCATTACCATATGAATGGGGCAACTTTGTATCAAGAATCTATGAAAAGAAGGAATCCACTCCATTCAGTGATATTTCTTCATTATGTAAGATTTAAGAAACTATATTAAAGGTGAATAATTCCATTTGATCAAATGAACAAACACAAACATATCCAGCTATGACGAGGAAAGGGAAGTTTAGAAAGCTTGAGCCTCAAAAGAAAATTGATATCTCTAAGATTTAGTGCTATGAATGTAATAAATATGGGAACTTTGGGAGGAATTGTCTTAAACTCAATAATGGAAAAAAGGAAAGAAATAAGTGAAGCCCATGTGACCGAAGAAGTAGAAGAACTGGAAGATAAGAAGACAAAGAAGAAGAAATGAAAGAACTCTACTATTAACAGGTCTCTCAAATACACATTTAGTTTATTTTTAGTATATAGAAGTTAAGAGTTCATGGTAGGAAGCATTACAAGATGCATTATAGTGTAATTGAGATGACATCACTCTATAAGCATGAAACGAATATGGTTGAAGTAGTCATCTTACATGATAGAAAGGAAATATCTCATGACATCATCATTAGAATCATAGAAGGATAATTTAATTAGTAGTATATATGTTTGAAGCAAGTCATATAGAAAAATAAAAAGATAGATCAACATACATAACCATAACTAGGAAAGAATCATTTGCAGAATAATGATCATCAAAATTATCCTTTAAATTTTATGTTAAAAGGTTCACCTTTACTTAGAAGAAGCAAGTGCCACATTCCACCTAGTATGGAATCCATAGTTTAAAAGGATGAAGGTAACGTGACAGAAGAGTGCAGCATGTTTGTTGAAGAATTTTTCATCTTCAAACAAGAAAAGTGAATTTGTTGAAGGAAGTGTAGATCATCACATGAAGTAAGAGGTATGCACATATTTGTTAATTTTGATAGATGGATAAAGTCATGTCATCACTTGATTACAGATAGAATGGTTAGAATGCTCCATCTCATGAGCACGATTAAAGAATAAGGGAATATTCCTTATGAATGATACATGAACACATAAACAAAATGTTCCTTGAACTCTTATATATGATGACATGATGGAATAAATATTACATAACCTCATGAAGAATATGAGGTGGTTGGAAACCATTGTTCCTATGATGAAGGAACTATGTATTGAGATATTGAGGAAGTAATATATGAAGAAGCTACAAAAAAGAGTTCATAAATATGAGATGATTAATCAACATATGATGGCAATTAGAAGGATGAGTTATGACATCTCCACAGAGATGGTATGAAGAACTTGATATGTATGACGAAGAAAGGGAACCTTGATAGAAAATATCTTGGAGATGGATTTGTACTATATGCAGGATGTTGATGTTGCAGAAGTTGATATTATGATGAAAGGCCATCATGAAGAGGTAATTATATTTTTTGAATTTCACTTTTTTATTTTTGAAAGAATGCATCTAGTTGGGTTGGAATAGGGCTATCAAAAGAGGGTTGTATAAATTCATCTACAACTAGTACACATAGACTTGGATGAAAAATCCTAGAATAACATGACTTGGAAGAGGTAGCAGCATGAAGGATAGCTAGATGATGACAAAGAAGAACACCTCTCGATGAATAGAAGGATGACATGACTATTGGTTCATCTCAATGTTTCGTTGAAAGGAAGTGATGTAGAAGATGGTTGAAGCCCTATGAAAAAGATGGCTTCATTATGAATAAGTTGAATTTCATCCATGACATGATCATGTAGAAAGGAGGAGCCCTATAAGCAATTCATAGTACCATGATCTCCACTGAAGAGCAAATAGATTTTGTTGGAAACAAGTCCTTAGTTAAGAGGGAGCTTGGGTATATTCCTTTTATAGGAATGAGTAGATCATCCATAGTTGAGAGGAAGGGATAGACACGTCATTCCCTTCTTCACATCATGAAGAAAGAATGGGATTAGGTAATCATCTGAGATTGATTCTTACACTCTTTGAGGATGACGTAGGACATCCAATAGGAAAGAGTAGTCAAAGAGGAAATTCCATGAGGATATGTAAATCCAAGATGGGAATTGTCCTTAAAGGATATACCTTGAACATATGGATGGGGTATGTGTCTTGAGAGGCAATGATGAAGGTGTCTATAAATCATTTGTCTCCCCAGCATTGTGCTCTAATATAGTGGAGAGATAGAGTTGTTAGTCAAGGCCTTGCTATATCACAATGTTGGTTGATATGATGAGATGCATTGATATAAGATGAATAAATAGCTTGTGAGACGAATTACCAATATGAATCTTCTTATGAGAATTCTTCAGTATGAGAATGTCCATGTACCTTGTATGTATTATGACACCTCCCTAGTTAAGAGGAAGTGTTGAAATATGTAACTAGGTTCGGTTTTTCATAATGTCTTATGTAAATTTGATTTTATGTATTTGGTGTAAAGAGAAATAATATTTATTATTATTATTATTACTATTATTATATAAAATGGGCTTCATGCTCTAGGTCAATTTTTTTTTAGATCAAGCACCCATTGTGTGCTTCTAGGGCTTTTTCATGGAGTCAAAGAAGTCAAAGAGTTATTGTAATATGTAAAAGAACCTATTGGGAATTTTGTATCATTTCAAAAGAATTCATGTAACTCAAAATTGTGACAAAAGTCTCCCTCCAAGACCAAGACGACCTACAAGAGAAGAATTCATCCTACAGAAGACAAGTCTTCCTCATGAAGGGTTATTCGAGCCCACGAGAAGCCTATATATAAGAGGCACTCGACCTCATTAGAAGAGCACCCAAGATAATCAAAGAAATTGGATAAAGACAAGAAGATATAAATAGGATAAGAGAAGAGAAAATTAAAGGGAGAAAAAACAAAAATTCTAAAATCTGATTTTTGGGCTACATACTCTCACATGTGCAAAATTAGGGTATCGATTTTGCTGCAATAAGAACCAAATTACAGTCATCTGAAGAATCATAGTTTATCATAAAAGGGCTCAAGTTTGCAAGTCGAAATTCTAAGGAGAAAGAAGCATCTTGAGAGAAGGAAGAAGGAGACACATCTTGCCATATTTCACTCACACGTGTGAGCTAGGGTTTCTAGAGTTAGGCTAAAAATTACAGTAAAAAATTGTAGGTCCAAAATAGTAGTCAAAGGAGAAGTTACAGTAGTTTTGAAGCAAGTTTGACTTAGGTGGACTTTGTGAAAGACGAGCTCATCAAAGGAGAGTTTGACTTGGTCTTGGAGGTGTCTTTGTCTTGGGTCCTAGGTCTTGGAATTTATCATTTGAAGATTTTATAAGAAGAGAAGAATTCTTTTTGGGTTTCCTCTCAAAGGGAGAGGTTTTGGCCCTGGATGGCAGCATATATCTTGTGTCCTCTTGTTCTATTGATATTCAATTTGGTAGTTGTTTCATGAAAATAACACTATAAAAATCAAGTAAAGAAGAAGATAACTACAAGTACATAAAGTTAAGTAAATAACATCACAAGCAATTCTTAAAGTGAGAGAAATCACCTTAATCTAAGCTTCCCTTAATTTATCAACAGGGAGGGAAGGTGTTAACATCAACATTCGAAATTGATTGGTGTCTATAATGTTCCTTCCTAAATTTTGCTAACGTTGGGAAAGTAAATTTTGATAATTTTGGTTAATACTAGCTCAAGGAAAATTTCGGTGAGGAACATAGGAGGAATGTTTTATTTGCATGCTAGGGGAATATGGGGCCCACATGAAATATGCACTTGGGAGGAAGAAATTTGAATTCCTTGGGGAAAAATCGAATTAGTGGAGGGACCCACAAGGAATACATGGCCAGCACTTATAAAAGGAAGGAATGAAGGAGCAACAGGGGTCTTTTGTCTATTTGGAAAATCAAAACTGCCTTATTTATTCAGCTGAGCCAACATTGTGATGTTTAGCACAAGAGCTTCCCAAGGAGATAATCTCAAACTTCCTTCAATGGACTTCGGGTGCCACCCAAGGAAGGCTTTCCTTCATCCCCGAGTCTCGAAGAAGCATCATTCATAGGTCACACGCATTTCTGGAGCATAACACGTAGTCCAGAGACCACCATTGCGTAGAGGGAGAGCTTCACTAGTTATTTGTGTAGCAAGGTTGTAGGGAAATTGTCTGCAAAAGCTACATGAGCAACCTTTTATTTATTCCAAAAGTGTAGAGGCATATTACAAACTAGAGGGCCATCCCACACGCAGTTATCTTCTATCACAAGCTGGACTGTGTCATCTCCTCTATGATTGCATAGTCATTGGAGTGAGGATCTTTGGGGTAGCATTGTTCAGAGGAATTTGGAGTTGGGGGGCTAGGAAGTCACTTGGAGGGTCATTTGAGGAGGATTGATGGATTTGGGAGATCAAAGGTGGATAGGTTTAGTCATAGTGATAGATTTCGAACTTGGAAGAGGGCCAAACTGTGAAGGGTCAATTTTTGAAGGTTGGAACCAAAAGAAACATTTTCTAGGTTTTCCTAGGTTTTGGGCAAGGATCACACTGCCAAATTCTTATAATTTTTTGGGCACTCTAGAATGGGAACAACATGGATCGAAGTCAGACAACAGTGTAGTTTTAGAGCAACAACTTAGTTTTCTAGAGGAGCTAGTCATTGCAATTGTTGGGATTACTTGTATTCATCACCTAGTTCTTTTAGCTTGCCTTGTGCAAGCCCTGGTGCACTTACTCCAACTCTTTTTACCACAGCTGATATTATTAATAAAATTTTGGCTAGTTTGGGGATTTGGAGAAATTTATGGTTCATGCGGATTTATTTCTGAAAACTTTTTGTGTTATTGTAATTGCATGTCTTTGTTGTCATTGTAAAATTTCCACTAGGAATATTACAGTGATATCAGAGCATGTTCTTGAACAGGATGGGGAATAGCCACAAGTGATTCCACCATGATACCCAAGGGTAGGTTTCCATAGAGGTCATGCTAGAGGCAGAGACAGGGGTCGAGGTAGAGACGAAGGCCCATGCCCATTTTCAGACATTGAGGTGGAGAACTATAGAGAAGGGATGGGAAATCCGAAGGTGATCCGGATTTAAACAGGAACGCAACAAAATACATAGATAACCATATACACAAAGATGCAGCGGAAATAATACTTCATTTCATTAATGGAAAACACTGAAATATGCTTACAAACAGAGTTGAAAATAAACCAGCTAGGGCGATGGTAGCTTTATTCTCAAGAAGAGTTGTGGCGGCTACATGCCCTGCACGTGTTATAATGCGGCTCAAGGCCTATTTATGTTGAAGAAACAATGGACACCCTTGCATTCCAAACCTAACCCTAGAAGATGAAACGTCAAACTATGGGCCCCATTTGGGTAAATTGGTACATCAACTTCCCGGGGTCGTAACTTTGGCATACGATCTCTGTTTGACGCGTACAATAGCTCGTTAGAAAGATCTATCCGAGAACGGCTACTTTAGGAAGGGAAACATCGGTCTATGGACCCATGTTGCCCTCAGATTTCCCAAAAAATGTCATTTAGGGCCTCAAAACGGCTCTGGAAGTTCAAGACCTGAAAAACTGCTAAAAATAGTAAATTGTGCTACAATTTAGAAAACTGAAGAGCTGAAAGAAACAATGGTGGGGGTCCAAGTGGATTTGGAAAATGGCCACCAATATCCACCTGGATCATTCCTCCCCCCTTAGGAAGCAATGGTCCCCATTGCGTTTAGTTCCTCCATGAGATGAGGAAACTTTTGTTGAACTTGGTCCCTGGTGAACCATTTGCCCTGGTGAAGGAGTTGGCCTGCTTTGACAACTCGATACAATTGGATATTCTGCTGGCAAGTGTGCTTGACCCGTGTGTCCATGATCCGATCCGCTGCAGCTTGTTCCATGTAGTCTGGATTTAATTCTGTGGGTGTGAGTTGTTCTGCAATGTCGGATGTGCTCAATGAAGTTGTTTGCCTTATCTGTTTTGGATGGACATGAGCCGAATCTGTCTGAGTAGCTATAAATGGCATTGCCACATCAATGGGACATAGTGGCTAGAATCCCAAGCCCACCTGAAAAGGGTTGTGGCCAGTCGAGCTATGGAGAGCCGGTTGTAGCTGTGCTGAACATAGGGGAGGCTCTCGTCCCATGTGCATGTATGTTTTGAGTTGTACATGCGCAGAATCTGTACGATCATCTTGTTGACAACCTATGTCTGGCCATCAGTTTGAGGATGGAAGGTTGTGGACTTAGTGAGTTTCATGTCTAGCATCGACCAAAGACTGGACCAAAATGTACTGAGGAACCTGTTGTCCTGATCTGAGATGATAGACTATGGGATCCCAAAGTGTACCCACACTCGTTCAAAGAAGAGTTTAGCAGTGGCTTCTGTTGTGATATTCTTCTTCCAGGCCGCCATAATGTCCATCTTCGAGAACCTATCGACAACCACAAAAATACGCTTGCTTGAAGGAACACAATGGTGACCTAGGTGGCATAACAGGGCATCGTGGAGGTGAAAATATGGAACATGCTGACCCTCCAAGAGTGTCTGGTATCTATGGCTGAATTCTGGGTCACTTTTGCAGAGAAGTAGACATTCAGAAGTCTCGTGCCCACAAGAGTTGAGCACAGTGGTTAACACCATGATCGGTGGTTGACTGAGGCAATCTGCAACATTACTGGTGCTGCCCTTCTTATACTTGATATTAAAATGGAATTGTTGTAGGTATGTGGACCACTTCTGATGGCGATCATTCTGCAATTTCCCTTGGGTTTGTATGAACTGCAGGGGTTGATGGTTTGTGTGGATGACCGTTTCCTTCCCCAAAATGTAATGCTTCCATTGTTGGTAAGCCTACACAATGGAATACATCTCTTTTTCATAAGTGGGATACTTCTAGACTATGTCTGAAAGTGTCTCACTGTGATATGCCATTGGATGCCCATGTTGAGTAAGGACTGCCCCAATAGCATAGTCAGAGGCATCTGTCTCAACCTCAAATGGTTGCTGCAAGTCTGGTAATGCGAGGACTGGTGTCGAGCAGAGGCGATCTTTCAACTTTGTGAATGCCTTCCGTTGAAATTCAAACCAAAAGAATTTTGCTTTCACTCCTCTGTTGGTGACTTGACTCAAGGGCCAAGTGATATGAGAAAATCCCAACATGAACCTGTGGTAGAAGTTGGCAAGACCTAGAAAGCTGTGGAACTCTGTCAGAGTGGTTGGAGATGGCCAATCCAGAATGAATTGGATCTTGGCTAGATCCACATGCACCCCTTGTTCATCAATAATGTATCCCAGATACTAAACCTAGGTCATGCCAAAAGTGCATTTCTCCAAATTGGCACATAACTTGTGTTGTCGCAGTGTTTGGAGAACCTTTCGGATGTGGTGGAGGTTCTCTTCCCAACTCTGGCTGAAGATCAGGATGTCATCCAAGTATACCACTACAAATGAGTTGGTGAATGGCTGCAAGATGTCATCCATTAGCCTCACGAAGGTTGCAGGAGCATTTGTTAATCCGAAAGGCATAACCAACCACTTGAAAAGGCCCTCCTTGTCTTTGAAGGTAGTCTTCCACACATCGGAGGGTTTGATTGGTACCTGGTGATATCTTGACTTCAAATCGATCTTGATGAAATATTTTTCCCCCTTCAGTTGGTCCAGGAGGTCATCAATTCATGGGATCGGGTACCTATTATAGACATTGATCTTGTTCAATGCCCGATAGTCAATACAAAGTCTCCAAGTCCCATCCTTCTTCTGTACCAACACGATCGGGCTCCCGTAGGGTGATGAACTCAGACGGATGTGACCTTTCTGCACCAGCTCCTGAATCTGCCTCTTGATTTCATCGTTCTCCATAGCAGAGTGCTGATAGATTGGCCCATTGGGTAGCGAAGCACCTGGGGTCAGATCGATGAAGTGCTTGACCTAACAATACAAAGGAACCCCTATGGGGGAGGTGAAGATGTCCTCGTACTCCTCAACGACCTTGTCCATCTGTAGTTGTCATGCAGGGGGGCTCTGTCTGGAGATCGTGGCCACCGTCTTCTTATTTCCTTGAGGGTGTATCATTAGGAAAAAAAATTTCCCGGTTTTGGAAATGAGCTTACTGCATTGGTTTGTAGTAACCAAAGAGATGGCAGTAGGTGGTGATACCTCTAGTATCCTGTACAACTTATTTCCCAAAGTAACAATAACAACACAGGGCCTTGATTCATACACAACATGTCACTTCCACAAGTATGTTTGTCCTAATAATACATCACAAACTTCAAGGAGAGCAATGTCACACAATACCTCATTCGTGAAGGGCTTGATGTTGTATGGAAGGCAACACTACTAGCTCACGTGAAGATCTAGTCCTTGGTGATGTGTTGTGGTTGGTAAGCCCAGCTGCTTCACGACCTCTGCTGAAATGAGGTTCTTTTGGCTCCTGTTGTAGACAATGAACTATAGTGGGGAGTCCTTTACCCACATCTGGGAGTGGAAGAGATGCTCCTCCTCCTCTGGATCTTCAGGTTCCTCCTTCTGGATCTTCGTGGTGGCAACGATGGCATTGGGCTCTGCATCGATAATCTGCTTCCCTTTGTCATTCCCCTTGTCAGGTTTTGACTTAGAGTCGGAACATGCATTTGATTCTGAAATCTTTAGCTTAGACACCAGTGACTGCTTGGCCCGACACTCACTTGTGTTGTGAGTGAAGATCTTATGTAACTCATACCACTTTCCCGTGTCCTTTTTCAGCTTCACAGTGCTGTTCTTTGCTTGCAGCTTTGGTGGGTTGTCTTGGGCCACCCCGCCTTTGCTTTGTCCTTTGTTCTGCGGTTTGGGGGCACCTTTCCCTTGCTTTGGATTCATAGATCCAAAGTCTTTATTCTTTTGTTTAAAATTTTGCTTGACCTTGATGACATATTGGTATGTCGTGCCGAGCGAGGAGATGTTTAGGAATTCTATTTCTTCCTAGATGTACTTGTGCAGGAAGCCGTGGTATTTGAGTATCAAATGCTGCTCCGAATCCTTGATACCCAACTTTGTGTGAAGGGTATGGAAAATATTGGTAAACACCAGTACGTCTTGGTCCCTTCCCTACCACAGCATGGTCCACTTTATGTATTGATCCTCATAGCTTTTGACAGGGTAGTACTGCTCCTTGATGGCATCCTGGAATGAATTCCAAGTGGGTGCAGCTGAAAATAGTGAGCTTGTACTTTCATGCTTCTGGTTGCAGTAGGTTTCCCACCAGTCCTTGACATGTGGGGCTGCTTTGAGAAGAGCGAAAATAATCTTTTCCCTAATGGAAAAATCATGAATAGGAAAATAACACTCTAGCAGATTTAACCATTTATCGACTGAATCTGCATCTATCTGACCCTTGAATATGGGGATTTCAAAATTAACTTGTACCTTAAACGGTGTGGCATTTCTAGAGTAGCTGTTGGAAGATGATGTGTCGCCCCTGGGTAGCCGCTGAAGGATCTGGGCAAAGTTGTCCATTATCGCATTCCTTTGTTGCTCGAGGGCTTCTTCGAGCAAGATTTTGATAGGATCCCTTGCCCCCTTGTCTTTCTTTTCATCTACCATTGGAGGTCGTCGGGATTTGCGAGGCTGTTCTTGCAAAGGTTCGACCAGTTCAAGCACTAACTCCTTATATCTTGACCTCATTGGGGACATGCAGAGAAAAACAGAGAAAAAACATACCGCTCTTATACCACTGATTCAGATTTAAACAGGAACGCAACAAATTATAGAGATAGCCATAAACACAGTGATGCAGCGGAAATAATACTTCATTTCATTAATGTAAAAATACTGAAATATGCTTACAAACAAAAATGGAAATAAACCAGCTAGGGCGATGGTAGCTTATCTCTGAGAAGAGATGTGGTGGCTACATGCCTCTGAAATGTGTTACAATGAGGCTCGAAGGCCTAAGTATTGTTGAGAAACAATGGAAAACCCTAAACATCCAAAAACCTAACCCTAGAAGATGAAACACCAAACTGTGGGCCCCGTTTGGGTAAATTGGTACATCAACTTCCCGAGGTTTTAACTTTGGCATATGATCTCCATATGATGTGCACAGTATCTCGTTATAAATATCTATCTGAGAACTACAACTATGGGAAGAGAAACATCAGTCCATGGACCCATGTTTCTCCCATTTTTCCCAAAAAACGTCATTTAGGGTCTCAAAACAACTCTGGAAGTTCAGGACCTGAAAAACTGCTAAAAATAGTAAACTGTGCTACAATTAAGGAAACTAAAAAGCTGAAAGAAACAATGGTGGGGGTCCAAGTGGACTTGGCGGGTGGCCACCGATATCCACCTGGATCACCATCAGAGGTTTTTCATCAAGGATTTGTTTCAATAAGCCCTGAGAAATATAACATCCTGAGGTCTCGATAAATGTAATGTGCCGAGGGAGTTAATGTGCCAAGAACCATCAGAATATCGGGACTTATGAGCGTTAGAGCTTATTTTAAACAGGGCTCGAGATATATTACAAGCCGATATGTCGAGAAGAGTTAAAAGAAATTATATATATAATATATAATATATATATATATTATATATATATATATTATTATATATATATATAATTTAATTTTATAATGTTCATAATATTTGATATTTATTTACAAAGTATTGTTATATTGTAGGGTGTCCACATGGTGGTTTTGTAGAATAATTAATAATAAAATATTAATAAATTTACAAATATTAAAATAATATACATTTTGCACATTTTTTAGTCTTGGTGATAAAAATCACCGAACTTCGAATAAGCGACATTTGTAAACTGTGAATCCAAATGAGATAAAACAAGAATTGATGGAAAACCAGTGAAAAATCAAACGCAATGAAGGAATCAAAATGAAAATCCAAAGAAAACAAAAATCTCGCAAAATTGTCGAACACTAACCAAATAAAAAAAATATTAAAAGTGATTTGGCCAGAATTTACGAAAAGGGTCCCCATTATTATTATGAGATAATAAATTAAAAACTGGGGGGTGTTGTGATTTCACCACAAGATTCTCTTAATAAATACTTTTCTTCCTCAACCTATCAATTGTGAGTACTCGACTTGAGCCTGATTCGACCAACAAAAGTGGGCTTAAATCATAATATACAACGATCAAGTTTGCCTTAGCTTGATCTAAAGGGTTTCAAGATAAAACAAGAGGTATATTAATATTTATACGATGATTTGGTTTACCTTAGCTTGATATAAGGGGTTTCAAGATAAAACATCAGACATATTAATATTTGTTGTCACAATTTTTTGAGCTTATGGAGGACGTGTCAACATTAAGAAAAGGCACTGAATAGCATAATATACAAACCATGAGCTCATATGGGAAGTCTCAAAAAGTGGAGGCCCATTGAATTAGAAAGGATAGTATGCCATGGAAAAGAAAAGACTACCACGTAAACATTGAAGATATCACTAGATGGGTAGGTGAGAACAGATGATGTGTCAAAGAAAGTTGTTGTGAAATGATGCCACATACAACTAGAGAACCTTATATAAACGAGGGAAAATAATAAAATAAAAAATCATACGTATTATTGACAATTAAAACATGGAGAACCTTAGTAAAAGGTTCAGAAAAAGAATAATTACACATTCTAAAGGTTTGTTGAAATATTCCTTGAGTTTTCCACATGATACAATTGTTCTTTGAGAAATGTGTTTGCAATTTGGTACATTGATTAATAATTGTGTTGAATTTGAAAGTGAAAATACAATGGTCAAATGACACATGCAGTAGAAAAAATTTCATGAATATGTCTTTGAAAGTATAGATCAAGGTGATTACTAGAAAAGGGCATCCTAAGATTAAATGGCCCTACCTGGGAGATAAGAAGGTTCATGCACTAGAAAACTTATAAATAAAAAGCTTGGATAATTGTCATATGTCATGCATTTTATGCATTACTATGATGCTACATATTAGAGAGAGCCATTACTTCCCTTGGTTCACTTGCTTGGGAGGATTTGCATGCACCAAGATCACATTAACTTGCTAATAAAGAGAAGAGTATAGCCTACAAGGATGAATTCAATGAAGAGGAAGATCAAGGGACCACTTGCTTATATTCAATAGTAGCTCCAATGTAACCATCTTCCTCTTTGTTAAATATAATTTTGTTTTTTCTACCCCACCATTTTTTAATTTATTTTATGCTTGTTTGCTTAGTTTGGAAAACTATGAATAATCTTATTGTGTCTTTTTAATGCAAGTTTTCCATCGATATTTAAAATATCTAAGTAACATATGTTATTTTTGATGGTGTACAAATGCTTGGAGTTCAAAAGAGAGCTTACTATTCCTGCTCTCAACTAATTGCAACCACATAGGAAGTTGGAAAGAAAGGAATAGTTAGGTGGAGGTAATATTTTCCCATTTCTTGTTGCCTTCAATTATATTCGAAGGAGAGTTGCTTATTTCGCATATGAGCTACAAAATAGTCATTCCATTTGTTGTTTCTACGAATCCAAGACACCTTATGGAGAATGAATAGGATACTAAATGTGTATGAATCCTATACCATCCCTCTTCTAACAACAATATTACATATTAGTGATAAGATACAACTTATAAGGATTGTGAGCCTTTAAAACCCTTGGAAGACGTTTGATGAATATGACATTAAATGTCTTGAGAGTAGTATGACTTCAAATTCATCCTTACATGACTTTCCAAGTATCATGATGAACAATATCCCAAAATAATAATAATAATAAATTACTTGACTTTGCAAGTATCATGATGAACAATATCCCAAAATAATAATAATAATAAATTACTGACCTTGATACTTACCTTTTAACAAATTTATCACTACTTACTAAACCTTTTTCTTTTTAATAATATCCATAAAATTTAATTTTAAAGCTCAGTAATAATCTATAAAACATGATTTTAAATTGTAATAAATACTAAAATAAAAAAATATAAAACCAAATAAATGAAATTTACAAACAACCAATACAATGATAATAAACAAAATTTTCAATTAAAAAAGAATGATAATACCAATTCCAAAGTTCCCTAAGAATTCCCATTAAGAATCTTGATTGCCTCTTTGAAAAGGTATCATCCCTTTGAGAATAAGAGTTTTGATTACGACTTTCATAAAGTCTCATTCGTGTATTCCTTATCTTTTGATAAAGAGGAAACGCCCTGTGACATACCTTAATAAATTCGCTAGGAATATTGGGTATTTTTTTTCTCTTTTTTGGGATGGTGGTCCTTTCCATGAAGTAAAGTAAATTTTCGTAGCCATGGCATAATTGATAAGATATGGATACGTGGTTCGTTTTTCTCCTCCCTGAAATAGTCTTGAATATTTTTCATATCTTCTTCTGCAAAACAATACTCTATGTGGCATCAAGATGGTGAGCATATCGTGTTCTATGAAACACTACTCTTTGTGGCATGAAGATTGTGATAGAATATCATCTTCAATCTTGACACTTGATTTGGAAGATCTGGACCTCGAAAATAGTTCAAATGGAATTAATTCTCATAGTTTTGATAGTGAAGCAAATAAAATTGCTCACCAGCTTGTTCCTTTGGCTACTTGTGGATTTGAGGGCTTCACTTCATATGTCTCATTAATGCACTATAACCCTTCTACTCCTGTTGGAAGACTTCCTCTTAAGCATTTGGACTACAAAGAAGAAAAAATCTTGAATTTGTCCTTGGAAGTTATCAAAACCAAGGTTTCTCATAATCAAAGGTGGAATCTGATGGTCAATCAATGGGTGAAAAGCAATTTACTTCAATGGGTAAAATACATGATTCTAACAGGTAAGTGTTAACGTTTCTTGGTGTCAATGGCATAAGTACAAAAGCTTAATCTCATTCGCAATCGGTGGGGGTAGTGAAAATATTTCTAAGTTGGATTCCTCATCTCTATCAAGCCACATAAAAGCAAGCAATATTAAAAAGGACAAGCATTCTATTCCACTAGTTTCAAGTAAATTATCCGTTGATAATAGTGCAAAATGGCCTGATGAAAACAAAGGCAATCACTTTAAAATATTATCAAATGAAAACAGGGGGAGAGCATTAAGTTCAACAACATTAATTGAAGGTTTTCGTAACACTAGTACAAAATGGCTAATTAATTACTAAAACAACGACTAAAATTTGCATATAAATGACCATTTTTCAATGCGTGACCAGTAGTAGCTAATTAGGCCGATAGGCCTTCCTTTGAAAGAGACTTTTTTCATCCTTTTGTCTCTACAATTGACACGTGTCGTCCACATTCAGTGGGCAAACAATTTTTGTATTAGGCCTCTCGATAGAAATTGTTCACGCATACGACTTTTCTATAACATGTCAGCACCTGCATAATGACCTCCCTGCAAGGAAGGGGCAGAGGTATTCATGGATGCCGAGGTTGGAGCGCAGAACGCCGGCGTTGTCGGTGAGGGAGGCCACAAGAGACAATGGGCTCGCTGACAGGCTGGAAGCCTTCACATAGCTGGACAATGCGCCCACGCCCGATGGAACAAAGAACACCCCGTTCAACAAGTAGTCTCCGTCTGACCTCCAATTTCGGAGACCGTTTCCTGCTCTCCTTCTATATCCGTCTGTTTTTTTCTCTTCATGTGCTCTTTCACGGCCTTTGTAATTGAGCAATAGCATCTTCAATTGACAACGACAGTGGAAATCGACGGTTTCTGCAAAGAATCACCTCCTTCAGGTTTCAACACAAAACGTTTCTCACTGCATCATGCTTCCGCTGAGATTGTGAGATCGAGCCTCTCTCACATTCACCCATCTTGAACAGTTCAACCCATAACCAATCTCAACACTTTCTCTAGCGAACACTCGTCTCTTCACATGGTGGCCACCATAATCAACTCTCACTTTCAGCTCACGATCTCTGCACAACGGTCATCTCTCCATGTCACGCTAAAACAATAGTGACAACCCTCATCACAAATCTTCAATGTTAGTCTTCTTGACCAATAGTCGTAACACTTTACTACTCGGCCTATGATGAGAAGCCTTTCCACCATGTACGCTGCCCTACAGGTTCGCAGCACTATGCAACCACCCCCTCAAGGTTACTCCTCCACACCTCTTCCTCATAAGCTCAACGTGCAACAGATCAAGATTACCACTCAGTCTTAACACCACCGAGCCCACAACTCTGACTTCGAGCTCACATCTCTACACCGCCTTTGACCTCCAATCCAGATAGACCAAACCGTTAGATTCACCGCCTCCTCCAACTGTTGGAGGCTTCCATTATGACAATCTCGCGGCATTTACAAACTTTGTAGCGGCTCCTTCAACTGACAGTGGCAATGAGACCACAAATAACCAACATAGGACTCGATGCGAATTTTAATGTAGGTACAACTCTCTGTTTCCCAGGTTCCCAGGTTCTCCGAATTCCTCTGTTCTGTTTAAATTGCAGGTTAGTGCTCTTGAAAATGGGTTTTCTGATCCCATTCTCTTTCGTTTTCCTGGTTTTTCCTGATTCCTGGCTGTATTATATAAATTACCCTAGAAAAGCTTTGTAAATTTTATCCCTACAAAAGAAGAAACCCTAACTGATCAAATCTCCAAAGAAATTTGAACCAAAGAATCTACCTTTTGTTTTAAATGTCCTGTGTAAAGAAATGAGAAAATGTGAGGTAAGTGATGGAGAAGCCTGGAGACTAAGAGGAAACATGGCCACAAGAATGACCTGTTTCACTTCCGGGATAAGGAGAAAATGTTGCATCCATGGTTGCACTGTGGAAGCCATCGACAATATAGACCTCTAGCTTTCCCTTTGCCTTACAAGCCATGTATGACGCATGTCTATTCTGCTAAAACAAAACCCCCAACCAAACATTGATTTTTGCTCCTTGTTTGAATCGATTTTTGTATCCACTTTCCACTGTGGAGGATTTGGCAAAGGGATATTGATGTTCTGTGGTCTTCTTCATTTATTTTTTTCACAAATTTGGCTGTGGTTGGTTTTGTTCTCCTGGTCTTCTATAATTTTCCTGTTCTCAAATCTGGTCTTCTATAATTTTGGTTGCTTTCCTTTTGGTTGTCTTCTAATCTAACCGGGTCTTATTTTCGTTTTCTCAACTTTTTGGATCCCACTGCGCTCTGAATGATTCTATAACAAAACCACAAAAGATAGGGCTAATTTCCCACATAGTAGTAAATCGACCACCAACATACTTTGAGTGCAATGTTAAAATACTATAATCCAATCTTCTAACTATAACTAGTTACTAGATTAATGTCTAACTACCAGATAACTGTTATGTTACCCTTGCTCCAAGTTCCACTTGTGATGGGAAATCCTTGTTGAAATAGTTCCGTTAGTTGTCGTGCCACAAAGGTTCGAATAACCTTCTCCTACTTTCAACAATTCAACATGCCCTGTTAGGTTGTTCCAAGTTTGAAACCGCTGCCTCTTAAAAGATCAAGGGGGACCCTCTTTGCTTCTGGTAGCCCTTGGTTAGAACATTCTACCACCAAATAGTTTAAATGATCCTGGATTGGTTGTGCTATTGTTTATGTTACCTGATCTATCCTTACCCTCCAACCCGCTTCAGCTGCGAAACAAAAATTTACTTTGACCCTCCTGCGGCCTTGTAGTCCAATGTTGATTCACTTTGCATAAAATTGTTGTTAACTGCCAAATACTTTAAACAAAGGGGAGAAAACATTCAAATTTCTAGGTTGGCCCTACCAGTTCCTGTAGCATATGTAGAGCTCTTCAAAAACATTTCAAAGGCACAAATGTTTTCACTGCAAATCCTTGTATTGGTTGGAGTGAAACTAGTTTCCTCCTTTAAAGCATGTAACAGAAAGAGGGGGTAGAAGAGGGGATTCATTTAATGTATGTTTTCTACCAATGTTATTAAGGGCTAGACCTGTAACTCTATGTATGTTGTCACAACAGACTGATAGAAAGATGAGTATGAGGTCTTCAACTATCACACCATTCACTACCCCACCTCATCCACTTCTTACATCATGGTAAACCCTATCTGGTACAACACTTAAATTTAAGATTTCAAGATATGCCTCGGCTTGGAAGTCAGTTTGCACAGGGATCTTAACACTGAGTTGTGCTCCTTCAGAATTCTTTTTCTTTAATCAGGAGAGTGATGCTCTCAAGCAACTCAATCGAACTATGTTAATTGATAGCTATTGTCTTAGCGTTAATATTCTTCAGTTAAGAATTCATTTGGGAATTTCCTTGGCTTATTGTAAAATTCTCAACATTCTCAGTCAGCCCCTCAACAAGATGGTAGTGGATGCATTGCGAATCCAATCTCGCTATTGCCTCGTTCATACAGTGAGATGGATGACGTGGTCTACTTGGGGCTATAGGATCCTTCAAAGATAATTTTCAAAGTGTTGGGCCTAGATTTTAGCTTTTGGTGTTGTATGACCTTATCAGAAATCCAAAGAGTTATCTGTCAGATGAATATCATAAGTTTATATGCTTCAATGTGGGGAAGTGAATGATTCAATGGCAAATGTAATGCACAATGTAACTGTTGATTGCAATGCCTAGGGAATGTTGAAGCCCTCTCATAGCACATCCTGCATGATTTGACTTCTACAGATTCATGGCGATGCATTATACTTTGTTCCTTCATTCAGAATCACCCCACAATAATCACCCCCAACACCTTGGAGGATCTCGGGCATTTCAATACTTGTTTTGCCAGCGTCTTTCATGCATCTAGGGTAGTCCTTGTGTAGGCAGTCATTAGACGCCCCGCATCTTGGCAGATTCTGCATTTGAAGATTGTACTTCCATAGTCATCTAGCCAGGTTCATTGAGATCCTTTCAAATTTAGGTCAACCCTATGAGGCATATCTTTGTTGACTGTTCTACGCATGTTCAGGTGCAATTGAATATTTTACTCTCCTTGTTGGTCTTATGAAATTTTATAAATTGACCTAAGAAATATCTGAACTCTTCCATAAAAACTACTCTTTTACTTTACCCCATAAAAAAAGGAGAACCCTTGCAGCCTTATGACAGAATTACTGCAAGTTTGCAATGCTCCGTTAATATAATGGATGCTTTTTGACAGCCTTATGACAAAATTACTGCAAGTCTGCAATGATCCGTTAGTAAATGGATGCTTTATCGGATACCCTTTGAGTACCTATCGGTTGTATCTATTCCATTGGGTTGTTTCTTTGTGATTGTGTGCCCATCTGTGATAAAAATCACATATATGAGAATTGCTTTATTCCACTACAGTGATACACATTTTTGTAATTGTTGGTTGTTAATGACATCTATGTGATTTGTTATATTTGTTTTGGTTTTCTAATACTAATATACTAGATGTTAGGCTAAACACCTTCTATGTAACTATTCATATATTTGATCGACTCTTATCACTTTAAGAAATTATGTTATAGAATAGATACGTTGTCTAATAACATAATGATTTCTAGACTATGTGATTAGTTATATTTTTCTTGTTCTGGCACTGTTTTGGTAGCTTGAGGTATTTATCTATATATTTTTCAAAGCAAAACCTAATATGAACCTGAGGAAAGCTTTGTCACATTTTGGATGGCATTCTTGATAAACCCATCAACATAGACTAGTACACTTAATCAAAAAGGCTTTAATCCAGCACCTGCTATCACAAAAAGGCTTTAATCTAGCACCTGCTATCACAAAAAGGCTTTAATTGACAATGTCCATGGAATTAGATGAATTGAATGGAAAATGTGGACAAATTGTTGAAAAAACATCTAGATGTTGTCACATGATTTGCAGGTCAGTAAACTGGTAAAATGCATTTTGTTGAATATTATTTTTTATAATACCCTATTCATATTTGATAAACATAACTGGTTCCAATATAAAAATTAGATTGTCTAATGATAGTTGTAGGTTATGATATCTATAATGTGTGCATATGGATGCCTAAGTATTTTCAGTTGAAAAGCAAAGCTACATACTAATTGCCCATGGCTTAACAAAGATGTTTCTTCAAATGTATCTAGCTTATGACCATGAAAGATCAAAATTAAAGAAAATTTCCTTTGCTTTGCATGATCATCATCTGTAAATACTTCTTCGTGCTCCCAATCATCTCGTGCAAGTTAATTGACCGTTCTCAGAGAAAACCAACCACTATTTAGTATTGAGTAGTTAGGTATAGTCTAGAGTTGGGCCCCAAAATTTTTTAGGAGATGGAAATGCATCACAATGTGATGTTGAATTCTTGTCTGTGAAAAGAATATGTATACATAGTTTTTAGAATAAACTTACTCGAGAACTATACCCTACTTTTATGTTGAACCATTTTAGTTTATATTTGTATTAGTCATAATACCTCTGGCGTAGCTTGTGTTAAACCGTTATTCTTGTTTCCAATGATCCATAACAAATTACAAATTACAGATCATAAACAAAGATATTCAATTGGTACAAATGATGTGCAGGCATTGCAAAGTTCCATCTTCCAAATGGCTGTTTGATTATTTTTCCAAACAAAAGTATCTTATTCACTGCAGTGTCCACCTTCATAAGAGTAGATAAATAATTCCAATTTGCAATCACAAAGGATGATCCGATTTTATGTTGCCTTCCCATGTCAACATTGGCTGCTTCATCATCCCCAAGAATTTTTAGCAGATGCAAGGCATTCCAAAGGGCCTGTAAGGGGATTCTCTGGATGGGCAGAGTCGGAGCAGAGAAAGATGGTGAAGGAAATAAGAGTGAGGAAATATGACAAGTTGCTGGTAATCAGTATAGAGTATCTCCTGGCACATCTTGTTCACAAAAGTAAGGGCCCTTTTTCCCATGAAAATTTGGTTGTGGACCCCTATATTGTGTTTGTGCACCCTCACGCTTGCAGATTTCTGTGGGCTTGTAATTCTGCATTCAAGGTGGTTCTGTGGTTAGGAAACTTAGAGAGGTCCATGATTTTGTGTTGCAGAACATTTTAGGAGGTAGTAGTTCTGGTAGGATTCTTTCTTATTCCATTGAGGACTGTATCATAACGAGAATCAACCGACAGGGCAATGCAGTTCATGGATGTTATAAGAATTTGACTAGAGTGTGGGAAGATCTGGGAGACATGGTAGTGCAAATACGCTTTTAATTGATACTTCAAATGTGGCCAGGGTTAGAAATCAAGATGAAAATGTCATTTGCCCCATTCCCTACCAATATCATGTGCAGGCTTCTCATGGGCAACTAGAGACCTATCTCTTGCCTTATTTGGAATGTTTGGAATCGGTGCCACATATTCCTGAATCTGTAAATAATTTTCCGTTTTGCCTGGAAACAAAACTCAGTTGGCAACGGTCTCAATTCGAAGAGGGCAAGGTTATTCCACCACAGAGTCATGGAATTGTAAAAAACTGGAATATGTTTCCAAGCAGTGTAACTGAAACTTCTAATTCTCAGTTGCATCAATTTAATACTCAATGCCTTGGGATTAGTAATACTGCCCAACATTTTTCCATTACAAGAAAAAACATCTCATTCTCGCAGTCAATTCCACCTGCTGCTAACTTCGGTACTTTTGAAATGTATCACGGACTCTCGTCAAGCGTATTCTTGGGTTTCAATGATCATATACAGAGTTATAGCAACATTAATTATACGAGGGAATTGATTAAGCTGAGTGATGACAATATGAAATATGCGAGGTAACCAAATCGGGGGAAGGTTGATTTGCATAATGTGGCCCGTGAGAAGGAAAAATTGGAAAAGAAGCTGCAAGAAAGGGAGGACTGTCTACAAAAAGCGGTAGATGCCTTAAAGAAAGTAACTGAAGAAAAGAAAAAGGCAGAAGAGAAAAATGCTGACATATCAAAAACATTTGTAGAAAGGGGTAGGGCTTTGAAATAGGTGAAACTAGAGAAGAACTTAGCAATAGAACAGAGAGAAAACATTATTTGTTCTTTGCGAGGAACTGTCTAAGTTCTGCAAGAAAAGTTAGGAAGCTTTGAGAAGAAAGAGAGAGAGAAAAATATTTGTCAAGATGGAAGCTGAGAAAGAAACGGCTCAAGTTCATTCTACTTTGACAACTATTCCTGAACTGAAACAAGAAGAAAACTGTATTCTCTCTTTCCTCAGTTGTTTCTTCAAGAGTGAAGCGACCAGCTTTCGTCAAGACTAGTAGTCTTTTGTTAGTTTGATGTTTATGTCTTGTTATTAGAAATCATATAAATTATCTTTTTTCCTTGCATCAAAATGTTTTATTCATTTTATAAGATCTTTCAAATGTCCAAAGACTGACAATTGAAAACTGAAAATGCAGCTCTCTTGCTTGTGGACACATGTTTGGCATGTCTTGTATTAGAAAGTGGCTTCAGTTACATGAGAATAACATTGGAAAGGTAAGATTACTCAACCTCACAATTGTTGATTTCCATGGTCTTGATGTTAAGTGAGTTGGTAAGGCTATGAACTTTTTCAAAAAGATTAAGTTTCTATGTTTTTGTTGCGACCAAGGATTGTAATTTTCTATTTCTATAAACGTGTAGTGTCCACAATGCAATAACAAGGTTGAGATGGATGACATCAGAATTCTTTATGCCCCAGTTATAGCTGTCACAACTCAACAATAGTGGCAGATCAGTCGTCTTTGTTGCAATACCCACAATTTTCTATCATCAAGAGAAGCTGAAGATAATTTTTTGAAGGCATTAGAAGGCTACTCCCTCCCCAATTCCCATAAATATTTTTTTGGTGAAGGGTAAAGGTTCTGACAGAAAGGAAAACTTGCAAAATTCTAAGGCTCTTTTAATTTCCGTAATGCGCCTAAAATCTCTTTTAATTTATGTCATGCACCTGAACATCATCTGCTTTCTAATTTTGTATCAGTAACACGATGCTTATCAAAGAAGCACAAAGCATTAGACTAAAAGAACAAAAATTTAAACAGAGAAAAGCTAATTACAAATCTGGATCATTTCCGCCTTACCTGGGGAAATTGTTACCAAATTTTGTTGATTTTAAAAATATCTACCCTTTTCAATGAAGGATGTAATAGTCTTAGGTTCTTGGTATGGATCTGCATGCTCTGTACTATTAAGCATAGACAAACATCTTCTAATGTGAAATGCTGTAATAGTCTTAGGTTCTTTGTGTGGACCTGCATGTTTTGTATTAATAATCATAAACAAACATCTTCTAATGTGAATATTAATAATGGACAAACATTTTCTAATGTGAAATGCTTGAACTAGGGAAATAACACTTTATCTTGTTAAATATATATTGAATCAGAAGACTAGTGCAAACGAATCAATGAGAAACAAGGCATGTGGAGGTTAAGAGATTTTGAAGCAAAGCCTGCTTGTAAATGATATCATGAGAAACATGCATGTGCAGGGAGTAAAGTTCTTCATCCATAGCACATGATCATTTGAAAGAGAGTTGTTAATGTCTCTTTTTTGCTTTCTTTTTTGATTTATTTTTTGAATGGGATGCATCCAGCATTGAAATTTCAGAAGTTGGGTATTGTGCAATGAAATGCCTTGTTCATGTTTGAAATTTACTCAGTAAAAGAAAAGTGATTTTGGTATTGCATATGAATGATTAGTCTTCAATATGCTTGGCTCTATAGAGGTTTCTTGATTTTTGGGTAATTAACTTAACCTCTTGATTTTGGGTAATTAACTTACTCTAAAATGAAATAAGACATTCAATGTGTTCCTAAAAAGTAATTGCACAATGATCCAATCCAAGAAAACAAGGTTTTCCACAAACCAATTAACTCTTCTAGAAAAATTTAACAATTCCAATTTAATAATCCTATCGGCCTCTCTTTGTACCTTTTGGGACAATTGCTAGTTTACAATATCTTATAACATGACCAACTTTTAGTCGTTTTTAGCTTAGTCATTAATTGGTTGTCTCAATTTTATCATCTAGTAGTATATTTAGTCATAAATTTGGTGATTGATTTAGTCATTAATTACCACAATTAATGACCAAATATACAACAAAATATATTACTATATGATCATCCGATAAAGCCAATTAATGACCAAAGAAATATAACCAAAATGCTGGTCATGTTATAAGATACTGTAAATTAGCTACTAATAGTCATATATATGCAAGTTTTAGTCATTGTTTGAAACCAATTAATGACCAAAGAAATATGACTAAATTTTTGGCTTATTATAAGTTACTATAAATTAGATGCTAATAGTTGTATATATGCAAAATTTAGTTGTCATTTGTAATGACAAATTAATCATTTGCAGTAGTCATTTATATTTCTTTGGTAGTTTCATATTCATTATATAAACAACTAATTTATTAGTTTATATTCATTTCATTTATTTTCATTAATAATCGTTATAAACGACTAATTTAGTCATATATTCATTTTATATATGTTCATCATTAATCAATATAAACTACTAATTTTGTAGTTTTAGATTGATTTTATGTGTTCATTATCAATCAACATAAATTAATTAGTATGATTTTGCGACTAAAAAAAAAAAAAAAATCATACAATGTGCACTAGTTCATCTAATATGAAAATTCAAAACTACATATGTTAATTAAAATACTAAACAATATCAAGTGCAACTATAAATAATTTCAACCACATCAATTACATTATATGAAATGCCAAGTATTACAATATGAGTTTCCAACTTAACATTGGTTGGATTACAATTTACACATGAAATGTTGTTTCATCACTACAAAACATTATCATTGTGTTGCCAAGTCATTGCAGGTGAATTCACCAACTCTAAAGACTTGAACATCAGTTTCTATGTGTGTGTCTTATGTGAGATATTGGCTTTAAGGGTATCACTAGACCGGTTCTCTTCTCTCTCTTTTTGCATTTGTCACTTTAGTGTTAGTGTTCTCCTGTTTATTCAAATCCTGCTGCTTAATACATGAAAGACTATATAGTGCAGAGTGTAATATATGAAAGACTATGAACACTAGAATATAAACTAAAGTATACTATAAAGGATTTATATCACATATACCTCAACATCAACAATGTTAAAGCCATTCTTCCCCATCAAATCAAGAAACTCGAACACGTTTTCTTCAATTGAGCGATAGTGGCCATTATGTGGCCAAATGACTTGTATTAACAAATACACGTCACAATAGAAAAGAACACCTTAGTAACTTAGTATTCAACCTTCAGGGAAAGCTTAGGCAAAATCATGCCAACTAATTTACATGCTAAAAAGCTCAAGCTGTAAATAACTCATGAAAACAAATAAAATGAGGTGTGATGTCTAATCCTTGTCATTTTATTCGCAACAACAATTTGTTCTTTAATTCATGAACTTGGTCAAGTATATAAACAACATGTGCTCAAATAACAACATGAAAGTAAACTTTTCTGATAATCATGAAAATCTTTCAAAACAAATTTAAACTATTAAAAGGATTTCAATCAATATCGTGTAATACTAATTTCATCTTCAAGCTTTGGTTGTTGTTTAAATAGACATAATACTAAGTATTTTCAGTTTCATAGTTAAAATACAAAGAAAAATCAAAATAAACATTCAAAATACAATCAAACAATAAAGAGATAATATCATGGAATGGACATTGCAATTATAAAAAAATTGTTTACCTGTCCGTCGATGTCTTATCAGACATTCCTAAAACATTTGCTTTCCCAAAATAACCATGAGGTGAAAGAATCACAACATTAAAAACCATTGGAATACCTACTAGAAACATTTCCGAAGTAGATGGCTAAAGTGCCTGAAGGATCTCCAACAAAAAATGAATCATATCCAAGACGTGATCTCTATATTGTCTCCCCATCCTTTTTCCAGTCACATTTCATGTAACCTGCCCACACCAGAGTCAAGTAATAATCAAATGAAGGCATTGACATTTTGTTTGTCTTTTATATGTATAAAATTTGAATATAATTTGTTTTGGGAACATATTAATTCATATTTAAAGCCTTCCTATCATGAGAATGTATCAATCAAGTAGGACATTAGAAACAATTGACCTCAATGAGGTCCTCTAACAATTTCTACATTATCAATATTTGTCTTGTTGTGATACCTTGGATAGAAAAAAGAACATATATGCAAAAGAAAAAGTCATATATTACTTATGTTTAAACTATGTATATAGTGTATTCTTAAGTAAATTTTTAAGATGTCCCCCTGCCTTTACCAAAGCGAATTATAGCTTGGTTAAACTCTATATGCTTTCATTCAACATCAATTTCTGCAAGATAAATGTCACACATTATTCTTTCCCATTTCTCAACATGCTAGATATGATAAACTGAAAGTCACATAAAAGCAAGAACAAACCCTTTTCTAACCAAAACAAACAAACAAACAATGCCTCTAATAAAACTTCACACCTAAGAAATTACTCTGCCACGTGCTCAGACTAAAGGTGATATTCTTTGAATCATATTTAGGTCATATTTCATGGTATATTCATATGTTTATTATGATGTTAATTTGGTGATAAAAGAAATATATAAATCCAGGTTATTATCAGTAAAATTCAAGTATAATTCAAAACAATAATGTAATTACAAGGTATGGAGAAGGAAACATCTTCATAATTAGGATTCTCTATTTTAGTTTGGTTTGAGTTGAGTTGGTATTTGAATATATAGTTTTCTCTAAAGAAGTGGAATAGAAAGATGAGAATCGAAATAGCCCTGTGAATTTTTAATTAATTCATATTATATATCTCTAAAACAGTGAGGTCATCCTTCCCTGCTATTTGATATAAATTTATTGACATAGAATAATAATGAATTAATTATCAAACACAATGATGCAATATATTAACCAAGGAAAGAAACATGACATGACTTTGGTATTTGTGTGCTCGAAGGAAATCCAACAATGGTTGTGTGCTTTCTTTATCATGAAATAGTATTGAAGAAAAATGTTGGTTCAAAAATTGAACTCCATTACCAATAAGAGATGGTTGTGTTGGGTAAGGAAAGGATGAATTGAAGGGCTCAAGATCTAGCTCCAATACATAGCTATCTTTGTCACTACAAAATACAAATTTGTCATCATTTTCTTATCCACGTAAAGAATAAAAGTGAGTTTGTATTTGTGCACTTGTGATAGTATATGAAAAAGAGAGCACTAGTGGAAATCAAAGTGTGTCATCTCATCATCCAACCTACATAGAAAACATATATATTCAGTTGCTGACTACAGTGGAAATCAAATTTAAAACCCACTCAACTTGATCTTTACACGACATAGACATAATGAACTAGTACAATAGAATAATGCTAACTCATAAAAAGAAGATGATAAAAAAGAATAATGGAACATTCTTTCTTGCCACATAATTGGCATGAATAAAAGAATCCCTCTAAAAAATGAGAAGAACTTATGGCAAAAGAACATATCATTAGTGTTTTGTACCCTCTTTAACACATGTAGCCTAGGGAATTAGAGGAGGCAAAATGTAGCAGGATTCCAATTGTGTGGGATATAAAAACAGAAATGTGGGAAAACATGCCTGCCAATTCATGAAATCTCACTCTAAATAATAGAACATGTTGAGGATAATAATGATGAAAAAAAACATGTATAAAGATCAAGCACCTTTAAATTGCACTGAGATTCAGATTCTCCACATTTTCTAATTTTGTGAAAACAATCAAGAACATATTAGGTCTATAGCTAAAAGACTATGGTTTGTCCTTTCCAGAAATTACTTGAAAACTTATATAGTCCAGAGGCTTTTCAAATCCAAATCTCAACATTGTACCTGTAGCTTTGATTGCTCTAGTTTGGTATACATTTATTTTTATTGGCCTACATACAATCAATATTTAGGTGCTTTATGATTCCATAAGAACTGACCCATCCTAAAGGTAGGCTAAACATTGACTTTTTAAAGTAATCCCTTCCTCGAACCTTTGTACATGATTTGTTTCACGCTTGTGAAAAAAATATGCATCTTTCACTACAAGCGATAACTCTTACAGACATATTTCCACAACAATATTGTTTATTAATTCAGAATACTTCTAAGTTCCCCCACTCGTGTGATTAAATCTGAACATGTGCATGAGCATGAGAAAGCCGCAACTGCAACTTACACTACTAGAAGAACCAAGAGAGTGGATCAGGAATGTGCCTTAATAGAGGGCCAAAGAGATGAATTTGAGTAAATGCTTCATGCTTTAACCTTGGAGAGAAATCAGATAAAAGAAGCTTTATGGGGTTTTCTCTTGACAATGTTGACACAACTGGCAAGGTAGTTGAGGTACTTACAAAGTCTTTGACTCTAAAGGAGACGCCTATTCCAACTAAAGTTGCAAGGCTCATGTTAGTTTCTAATATTATTCACGATAGTAGTGCTCCTGTGAAAAATGCTTCTACATATAGGACAAAGTTTGAAGCAACATTGCCTGATATTATGGAAAGCTTTAATGACTTAGACCAAAACATCATTGGTCGGATTACTACAGAAGCTTTGAGGGAGAGAGTGATGAAAACTCTCTAGGTTTGGTCAGACTGGTTTCTTTTTCCAGATTCTTATGTGAATGGACTGAGAGCTACCTTTCTTTGGTCTGGAAATTTAGGTGTCCCTCCTTTTCATTCAATATGTGGAGATTCCCCACCATTGAAGGACCTTGATAGTTCTAAAGCCAATCTTACGGACATAACATATGGATTTTGTCCAAATCAATATGCTTCTTTAGCGATTGGAGAGGGAGAAACAGCTCGAGAATTGTTTAGTATTCCCCTTGTGGAGCTTGAAAGATGGTGTAGGAAAAATGGTTTATCTATTTGTGGTGGTAGGGAGGTAATGGTTTTCAGTTTGCTTAGCTTAGAAGAAGAAGAGAAGCATAAGAACCAAGATCAAGATGAGGATGTAAAGTATGGGTATAACTTTGCAATTAGAGGGAAGCATGCAAGAGAAACTGATGCTTATTTAAAATTGGGAGGGGGAAGGTGGAGCATGGGTGAAGAAAGAAAATCCATACTAGATGATGATAAGAACTATATATCCTTATCATCATCTAGGAAAAATGTTAAGGAAGAATCATGTTTATGGTCATAGGCTAAGGAATGTGAATTAGTGGATGCCTCTTGCAGTGGAACTTTACCAAAAAATGTTGGTGTGGTGATGGTAGTGTCACGTGAGGTGCCTCGAAAAGTTCAAATATTCTAGGAAATGTTAAGGAAAATTGCTTTATGTACTCCTTAACTCATATTTCGCCCCATCAATGTTTTGATGGACTAATTATCAAGATCATAGAATGATATTCTCTTTAATGAGGGAGCCCAAGGACTAACAGTTTAAGGATATGATCAATTTTTTTTTAAACAGACAGCCTTGTCTAACTTGTAAGGACTTGGGTTTCAAACTCGCTGTCGAGCCAATCTTATTCACATGTCAAAATTTCAAGTATGAAATGGAGCTAAGCTTGAATGAGAGGAGTTCGCTTAATATTGTTTAGTCAAGGAAAATAATCAAATTCACAGTCCATTTGAATTATGATTCATGAAGCGTAGTAACAGATTTGGTGAGCTTAATAGGGCTCATCCTTGTCATGATTGTTACACTAAAATTTGTCACCATGACTATCTGCAGTTAGTATGGCTCCATCAATAGTCATACTATCCTCCTTGGCAAGCCTTATACCTCTGCTCTCCATGTCAAACTTCAAAAAGAGAGAAAGTCATTTGAAAACATGTTTATCTCTGGGTACGCAAGTTCTCTCTACCTTACCTGCGTGTACACACTCCAAGTTCATTATACCTGCTTACTTGTACGCTCTGTATGTCAAGGGATGGGTGCGTACTCCTGTAAAGGTCAAAAGGCACGATTTTCATCTTAAAAAATTTACTTGTGGTCATTTCTAGAGCATTCTAGAAGCTTGTTTGACGTGTATTGAGCGCCTCCAGATGGTTCATGCATCCCTATGAAAGAGGAACTTATCCCATCAAGAGAGGAACTACCCATCCAAAAGAGGGGAGTATCCCATTGATGGTGCACCTGATTAACTTCTCTAGAACACTATAAATATAGGCATTGGGCCAAAGGAGGGCAGGTTGAAAGCTGAACATTCCAAAGGGTAGATGCTGCTGGAATTAGGACTTCCTTGTAGAAGCTTGTGAGGAGAGATTACCATCCTTCTTGTTTCATTTGGAAGTGGGTGAGCTTGTCAAAGTAGAGGAAAACTCTTGCTGGACCCTGGGAGGAACTTGCACAACACCAAGGCTCAGGTTGTAATGGTTTCTTTTTTGTTTCCTTAATACAAATAAGTCCATTCTTCTCAATGATTTGTTGTTAATGAATTGTTTCATATACTCCTTGGTCTATATGTTGAATATGCTTTGTTTTATGGAATATTCAGGTGTTATGTAATCGTTTGATTGTTAGTGTATGCAGGTTTCAAAGTGAAGGAGGAGCTCATCTGGATCGACGAGGCTAGACTGCTACAACGAGCGTTGGATTTCAGGTAGGATCGAAAAACACTTGGTTTCTCATAGGATAATGCATGTTTGGAGAAGGATTGCTCTTAATTGTCTTGTTTGTCACTAGAGAGTCTTAGACTCCTAGGGAGGTTAGTTTTGTTAGCAAAAATAACTCTTCCCGCATGACAGATGTATTAAGGCTTTTCTATTATAGAGGGAAAATTAAATGAGCCTCTAAGAGAGAAGTAATAGTACTACCTTAATGGAGATTCTCAAAATAAGACTCGTTTAACATCAAGTGAAATAGTTCACAAGGATGTGACGATCACTATAGCATAATAACACATTTCCAACAAGGAGCAACGAAATAATCAAAATAGTTCAAGTAATCTCGTACTAATGGAAGCAAACATGAACCATAAACATTCAAAGAATAGTCTTAGAAACATTCACAATCCATGTGTGAAAACGTGTTGGCTTGGAATGCTTCAATATTAAACAAAACTCTGAAGATAAATAAATGCAATGAACACCACAAGCTCCAATAGTAGAGCATTAGAGCCACTATGTGCTCCCTAAAAATAATAACTTTGTCTCTCTAATGCCTTGAAGGAGAAGCAAAGGTTAAAATTCCTTTACGTTAGAAATGATGATCTATTTATATCTTGAGGAATGACCTTTCACATCCTTATGACTCTTGACTTTATACCTTCTTGTGACCTTTGGACTTCTACAACTTTTGGGAATCCATATGACTTTTGATATTACATGTTTTTTGGATTTCCATGACTCTTTAGTTCATATATTTATCTTTACAAATGATTACAACAATACATCATGAATTGACATGTCACTATCTTTGATGATTAGGATTAATAGTGACTGATGACATGGACTTTCTCCAGTGGTGACATGGATATCAATTGTAACTTATTTCTTCAATTAGCTTCAATTGTTGACGTCCTTAACCTCCAAAGGGTCTTTAATTTAATGGAGTCTCTAGGGTTGCTTTAATCATCAAGATTCAAATGTGTTCTTCGTTTTTTCCAAGCTTCCTTTATTTCCTCTTCGTTGACGGGCTGGAATTCTCCGCCAACAGCAAGGGGGGCCTCCCTGGTGTAGGTTCCCAACTAGAGCCTGCACCATTTGTGATAGGGATCCTTGCCGGTATGTAGCCCCGGCTGCCGTTCAATTTTGTTGAACTTGATTCGGAAGGAGGCAAAATATGAACTCAATTGAAAACATTTACCTCAAAAAAAAAAAAAAAAAAAAAAAAAAAAAAAAAAAAAAAAAAAAAAAAAAATTGACAAATATTTTATGCCACATAAACCATGAATAATCGGATTATAAACAACATAAATATTATGTAAAGTTAGTATTAGCAGGCTTCAAATAAAACTCATGTTTGCCAAGATAAAATTCTTAGTAATTGTAAATTAGTTCACAATGATCAAACATTTATGAGCATAAACAAAGGTGCAGTCAAACAGATTATACCAATACCAAATAAATAGTTCACCGACATGAGCATAGAGTTAATGAATCAAATACCATTCATACGAAGCAACACAAAGTTTGGAGTATGAGACACCATATGAGGAAACCGCACATCAAAGAGCTTTTGGGAACATTCGATCCATCAAGTGAAGAAAATACTCATGGCATTAAAACATAAAAGATATGAAGAATCCAATAGTGGATACGTACAATCACTTCTTGTCTCAATTAGAAGAACATAAATTCTCTTAAGAAATGTATATATCTCCAAAAGAGTCTTTAGCAAAAGCCCCCCATTACAAATGAGGCATGAGGGTATATTTATAGGGTGAGAGTGACTCTTGGCCTACCCTTGACTCTTGAACTTCCTCATGACTTTTCATCTACTTTGTGACTTTCGGTATTCCACATGACCTTTCATATTCACAAACATCTTCTATGATACTACAGAAGATGGAAATATCTTTCTACCTTCCCTCTGCCTTGGACCTAGCTTGACTTCAATATTTGTTGTTGACCAAGATCATGCATTTCCACAACATAGATCCCTTGGGTCATTTTAGCAACAAATTGGGCTCAAGTGTCTACATAAATGACAGGGACTTGCCTTCGCCACTTCAATCCTACACATGTGCAAAATCATAAATTATTCATCAAGAAAAAATGTACTTTGATGAAATATAAAATATAAATATCACAATTAATAACGAGCCAGAATTCTTAGCCTTGACATCTCTTGTAATTTCATGGTCACAAATATGTGTGTTGATGCATCCCATGTCTTGGCATCAATTGTTTCTTTCCTTGAGTGGTTAGATTATCATTGTTATATCACCTTTCATGCTCCTTTTCATCCTCGTCATACATGTTGGGCATTGTTGCATTGTGTTGTTTTTAAACATTTGCAAAGGTGTTAAGTAAATGACCGGTTGAGGCCTATATTTATAGTCTTAGGTCGCGCATGTGGGATCGCATGGGTTGCAGGGCCTGATATAGGTTAGTGTGCGACCTTTGTGACCCATGCGACCTATGTGACTTGTGAAACCTTTGCGACCTGTGCTATCTATGCGACCTATGCAACCTTTGTGACTTGTGCTATCTATTCAATATATGCGACCTTTGTGACTTGTGCAACCTGTGAAACCTATGGGACTTGTGTGACCTATGTGACCTATGCGACCTATGCAACTTGTGTGACCTTTGTGACCTGTGTGATATTTGCGACCTTTGTGACCTTGCGACCTATGTAGCAACCTATGAGACCTGTGCGACCTATGCGAGCTTTGCTACCTATGTGACTTTTGCGACCTATGCAACCTATGAGACTTGTGTGATCTTTGCGACATGTGCGACCTTTGTGACCTTTGCGCCTTGTGTGAACTTTGCGACCTTTGCGACCTATGCCACCTATGCGATCTATGTGACTTGTGCGACTTATGTGACCTTTGCGACCTATGCGACTATGAGGCTTTTCTAAACTTTTCTGGGGTTTCTCGGCCTTCGAGTAGACTCTAAGGATGGGCAATAGCCACAGAAAAGGTGAAGGGGCTCCGAAATTTATAAGAGTTGGAAAATTTTGGAGGGGTTGTTGTAGCGGCTACAACAATTGGCGATTCACTAGTAGAATTCTGCGTCTCAGCCCACATCCCTACAATAGTTCGAGTCTAGATAACGATGCAAGGGAATATTGAACAGTTACTATGGGTACCTGTTACCTTGACCTTTATAGATATGCCTTCTCTTTGTTTCTCATCCAGGTCATGTTAGTCGATAAACATCCAATTAGGAGTTCACACGTGCCAATAGTCGATGATGATGTAAATAATGAGGCAAGGAGCTTATTATATTCAAAAGTTTAAAATAAGTTTTTGGTGTTGCTCCACTGCCAGCAGGCCTGGATAGTACCCTAATGGAGTCACTCCAAGAAATCACAAACGTTGCTCCGCTACCAGCAAGCCTAGACAGTACCCCGGTGGAGTCCTCCCATTACCTCTCTACGCAGGAAGACTTTCTCGATTATTTCCCCTTTTTTTAACTTCATTTTATTTTGTGTGAATTTTCACTTATCACTAGGCATTCATTGCGCTAGGGCAAATGAGGGGTCCCAACTTATTTTACGAGCAAGAGGTTGTTTATTGTTTGACAGAAACTAAAAGATATCTTGATTTAGGTTTTCCTTCATGTCAAGCTTCCAAATCTCATCTCCAGTTAACAAATGAACAAACAAAACAAGTCATTGAAATAGTCACAACCATGGTGAGCATAAGGTTCAGGTTAAGGGTATGGGTCATTCAAACTAATTAGGGTTCCCCATGAGCAATATGTTCTTATCTTGTAAATAAACTAGACTCGTAGGAAACATATCTAGGAGGCAACTTTGATGGATGGTTCTAAAAGAAGCTACCCATTGGCGTAACTATCACAACTTCACACCATCATTAGGGATAGGGTTCCAGACCTAGGGTTAAGGTGACCAAGAAACTCTCCTAGGGCTTTCAAACATGTGTGAAGAGGTCGAAACAATGCACTTTGACGCTGGAGAAAGAGAAAATAAATGCTAGAAAGCTATTCACCGCACCACAAGTTTTAAAACTTCAGGTTCATGAAGGCTCCTGTAGCATCATGCAATAGAGGGGAAATTTCCAGACTAGGTCAAAGGTGAGTGTGTGTCAAGCGAGAAGTAAAGTGTATGGTGCAATGCAGTGGATAGGGCTAATGACACAATGTAATGTTATGTGCAGAAGAGATCAACTAATTGCAATTAAAGGACCAATGCAATGCATATGCAGATATTTCATGAATGTGATGCAACAATAAACAAATGCAAGGACATGAGTGTAGAAATAAACAAGCATGGAACTAACTTCCTACAGTAAAGAAAATGACACATGACAAATTTGAATCATAAAGAAAGTTTTAATAAGCCAACTAATAAGAAAAATTAAAATCTAACTAGTCTAAACCCTACATCCTAATTTAACCAAAGCATAGGCCGGGTTATGTGAAATCAAACTTCCAATGCAACCACCGTAGCAATTCCTGGCCTGCAAAAACCAAGATGACAACAATTAAAATTTGTGGAAAGAGTTGTGCAAAAAATAAAATGCTTCCCTGTAAAGTATGCACAACAGAAAGAAAACCTCGTTTACTTACAGGGAAATGTGCCATAAAAGACCTTTCAAGGCAAATCACAACCCAATCCTGGTAATCCAAATTACAGGAGCGAAATTCATATTCATCCAGACATGACATACTCCATTCCTGCTTAACCCTAAATCCAAAGCATGTAAGGCAAGATGTTGTCGGCTAGCAAAGGAATCTGCCAGATTAGTCCGATCAACAACCCTATCATGATGTAGAGAATGATCAACTTGATAACCCTAAAAAGAGGGGTTTCTGTCGAGTGTAACTGAGATCCCTAAGGATTTAAACGCAGAAACCCTAGTTTGAAAGTGTTCATAGGTTTCGTCCAAGGCACGAGGGCCTGACATAGCCATCAGCGGAAATTGAAGTGCCTCATCGTCCTGACAAATTTGTGAACCTTCAAACGACACACCATCAAACATTGAAATATTTTTGGTGGATGCATGTGGTTCTTTTTGGTTGTGACGAGACAATTCTCAGTGAAAATATTGTGAATGGGATCAGATGTCTAAATATTGATAGATTGGCAGCTCGACAAATGAGACTCTTTAGATTCCTGAGAATGAACTGAAACAACCGAAAGAGTGTCAGGCAGAGGGGAGATCAGGCAATTGGCACCTTCCCATATAGGAGATTGTAAGGTATCATTTGATTGCGTATGTTGACAGACTGTATTGGCTCAGCAACAATAAAAAAGATTTGAGGCAATGACCAGAGCAGTCCCTTCAGCAAACAAATTAGGGTATAGAGGTTGATGCCCATCGGTTGAAAGGTGATGGAAAGATTTGATCAGAGAGACATTACTTGAATCAGAGGATTTCCAAGATGAGCTCGCATGCGGTAAGATGTTGTTGAGAGGAGCGTAATGTGTAGAAACTCTAATTTCAAGAACCCTAATTCAACTTAGTTTAGGGGTCTCATCAAGAACGTGAGAACCTGACATAACCATCAGCGAAAGCTAAAGTGCCTCAACTTCCTGATGAGTCCCTAAATGTTCGAAAGGTGGGTCATCAAATTCTGGGGGCTTCGTAGGATCAAAAAACAGATACGTAGGATAATCATCAGAGACGTGAGTGAATATATTCCCGATAAAATGAGAATTTCCGAAATCTCCAGTTTGACCAAGGTGGGTATCTGACACATAAGGTTTTTCTTGGATTAGGAGTGAAAATGGATTAATGAGAGAAACAACTTGAGCTGGGAAAGATGCATGGCCCTCTCCTTCACCTGTTAAACACTGTGAGTGACAAAGATCAAGCATAAGGGATTCAAACTCTGCATCCCTTGATTGTGAAACATCACCCCCATGTACATGATTGCAATCAATGTGAACAAAATAAATATGTGAATGATCTGAAGGAACCGCTAGTGCAGTAGACCCATGGACTAAATCAGGGTAGAATGGATAAGCAGGGTCAGATGAAGGGGCACCGATCGGACCTGGACCCGGACCCGCATTCGGCCCATTTATGTTCGCCAAAGAGAAATACGGATTTGCAGCCCTGATGTGGTCCGTGGATTTGATAGGAAAGTCAACTTTACCTTAGACAAGACCAAAGCCATCATGCGCAAGTGAATGAAATCACGGGTTATAGTGAGATGTACGTTGAATGGACTCAATCGGGGTTCCATCAGCAGGAAGATATGTTATGCAATTTTTAGATTGAAGATCCAAAAGATGTACGAGGGATTTAGAGGCAAGACCATCAGATCAATTTCCTAGCGAGCATTGTTCATTGTTTGAACTACTTACTTCCACAATCTTATTATGTAACAACTCAAGAGGAGGATGAGAAATACCACCAACAATAATCTCTTCCTCGGGGGGTCGAGGTTGTCCCAGATTCAGAGGGATAGGCAAAACAAAATTACGGGTAGAATCTGGACACTTTGTCATCTGCAAATTATGATAATAATCATGTGAAACAGGACTTGTTTCTAATTGAAAATGTTGTAAAGAAACAAGAGCCAATCGTTGAAAAATTATATTCAAATACACCTAGTCGACATCACTTTCTGGCAATTCAAAACAAATATGCACATATTTGAAAGAAAAATCCTCTAAATATTCTTCAGGTTTCCTCCTAAGCTCATTTATCCTCTTTAACACATCTTGAAAATCGTACTTGTCAAATGCTTGTTGGAGCTTACCGACGAGTTGCTCGAACGAATGAATGGATGCCGCCAACAACGTGTGGCACCAATGCTTGACGCGACCTTCAAGGGTGAGAGAGAAAAACACACAAGCGAACTCTTCATCGTTGATCTCAAAAGATTCACAAAACTCAAGGAAATCATAAATGTGTTCGATTCAAGGTGTTCCATCCTTACCATCAAACTTTAACTGAGACAAGTGATGGCGCTACTCTTGGGGGATGGAAAATCGAAAAATATACAAACCAAGCAAACACCCCGGGAGCAAGATTCTGGTCTGAGCCATTAACAGATATGAGACTAAACTGCAGGCTCCAAGGGCTCAACTTGTCAACTGGCCCTCCTAGCGCCAAATTTGTTGACAGGCTGGAATTTTCTGCCAACAGCAAGGGGGACCTCCCCAGTGTAGGTTCCCAACTAGAGCATGCACCGTTTGTGATAGGGATCCCTTCCGATTTGTAGGCTCCGCTGCCGTTCAGTTTTGTTGAACTTGCTTCGGAAGGAGGCGAAATATGAACTAAATTGAAAGCATGTACCTCAATAAATACAAGGAAACAATTGACAAATATTTGATGCCACATAAACCATGAATAGCCAGACTATTAACAACATAAATCTTATGTAAAGTCACTGTTAACAGGCTTCAAATAAGACTCATGTTTGCCAAGATAAAATGCTTAGTAATTGTAAATTAATTCACAATGATCAAACAATTATGAGCATAAACAATTGTGCAGTCAAACAAATTATACCAATACCAAAGAAATAGTTCACCGACGTGAACATAAAGTTAGTGAATCAAATACCATTCATATGAAGCAATACAAAGTTTGGAGTATGAGACAGCGTATGAGGAAACCGCACATCAAAGAGTTTTCAGTAACATTCGATCCATCAAGTGAAGAAAATACTCATGGCTTTAGAACATAAAAGATCTGAAGAATCCAATAGTCGAAACGTACAATCACTCCTTGTATCAATTAAAAGGACATAAATTCTCTTAAGAAAAGTATCTCCAAAAGATTCCTTAGCAAAAGCCCCCCATTACAAATGAGGCATGAGGGTATATTTATAGGGTGAGAGTGACTCTTGGCCTACCCTTGACTCTTGTTATTCCTCATGACTTTTCATCTACCTGGTGATTTTTGGTATTCCACATGACCTTTCATATTCACAAACATGTTCTATGCTACTGCAGAAGATGGCAATAACTTTCTACCTTCCTTCTGCCTTGGAGCTAGCTTGACTTCAATATCTGTTGTTGACCAAGATCATGCATTTCCGCAACATTGATCCCTTGGGTCATTTTAGCAACAAATTGGGCTAAGTGTTTACATAAATGACAGGGACTTGCCTTCGCCACTTCAATCCTACACATGTACAAAATCATAAACTAATAATCAAGAAAAAATGTACTTTGATGAAATATAAGATATAAATATCACAATTAATAACAAGCCAAAATTCTTAGCCTTGACATCTCTTGCAATTTCATGGTCACAAATCGATGCATTGATACGTTCCATGTCTTGGCATCAATCGTTTCTTTCCTTGAGTGGTTAGATTATCATTGTTATATCACCTTTCATGCTCCTTTTCATCCTCGTCATACATGTTGGGCATTGTTGCATTGTGTTGTTTTCAAATATTTGCAAAGGTGCTCAGTAAATGGACCGGTTGAGGCCTATATTTATAGTCTTAGGTCACGCATGTAAGGTCGCATGGATTGCAGGGCCTGATATAGGTTAGTGTGCAACCCTTGTGACCCATGCAACCTATGCGACTTGTGAAACCTTTGCGACCTGTGCTATCTATGCGACCTGTGCGACCTATGCAACTTGCGTGACCTTTGCGACCTATGCGATCTTTGCGAACGATGTGCCCTTTGCGACCTGTGCGACCTATGCGACATGTGCCACTTGTGTGATCTTTGCGACCTTTGCGCGTTGTGTGACCTTTGCGACCTTTGTGACCTGTGCGCCTTGTGTGACCTGTGCAACCTGTGCGACCTATGCAACTTGTGTGACCTGTGCGACCTTTGCGACCTGCGCCCTGTGCGACTTGAATGGCCTTGTTTCGGCTTATGAAAGAGACACGAGGCTTTTCTAGACTTTTCTAGGGTTTCTCAGCCTCCGAGTAGACTCTAAGGATGGGCAGTAGCCACAGAAAAGGTGAAGGGGCTCCAAAATTTAGAAGAGTTGGAAAATTTTGGAGGGGTTTTGCAGCGGCTACAACACTCTCCTTTCCCAATCTTCGTCATGGGTGTTTGCCACGATGTTTCTAGAATACCCGTGTCTGCAATCATTCATATCGAGCAACTATCAAACTGAAAATCTCCTATTCTACCATGATTCATGCATATTTTTTGTTCAGACCTTTCTGGTGCATTCAAGATGAACCAAAGGCGCTTCAAGGTGCATGGGCGCACTTCGAAAGGTTGGAGGGTTGAATAAGAGAGTCTTTGGGGCTTCAGCGTCAGCTCATGCTCTCAAAGGAAGAAGACATTCAAGGCAGGGCGCATGGCGGAAGTCCGAAGCGGAAAACTTCAAGCTTCCCAAGTGTGTTATGCGTTCAAGGCACTGATGGAGGGTGCAAGGCACACTCCTAAAGGTTGAAAGAGGAAGGCTTTAGGGCCTTCAGGGTGTGCTCATGTGCTCAAGAGACCCAGGAGGGTGCAAGGCGCACCCTTGAAGGTTGTGGTTTCGTGCTTTCGGAGTGTTCTCATGCGCTCAAAGAGTCCAAGAGAGCACATGGCGCATCAAAGAAGGTTTAAGGTTGAAGTTTAAGGCCTTCAGGGTGCGCCTTGTGCTCAAGTAGGGTGCACTTCTTCGAGTCGAAGGAGTGGGTTCAGGAAAACTTAGTCTTTTGAAGGGCGCAATTGTGAGTAAGGAGGGGGAAAGAGGGTTGAGGAATGTGCCTATTGCTCTTGGAGGGCACATGGTGCACTTTCGAACAATGAAAGATTCATCATCAAGGCTTCAAAGTGTGCTTGGGCGCTCTTGGCCTTAATGAGTTCCTTTTAAATTGAAAAATTGCCTAAGTCTGAGATATGGAGCGAGGGGTGAACAGGATGAGTTTAGACATAAAACCAAGCGCAACGCACACCGAATCATCAAAAAAATTTAGACAAACTTGAACAATGGTAAATAATCATTGAAATTTCATTTTGTACACATTCCCCAAGTATAACGAGTGATGTGTGTTCGACTACAACCCAAAAGTGTCATTTTACGACAACAAAAATGTTATCACCACAAAATGCACTAAAAGATGTTCTGATTAGTGCGACGACACTTGAGACCATCCAAAGACACTTGAAACACATAGGAAAACATGAAACAACACTTGATAATCAAAACAACTCTAAATACGACAGTGATGGTAGGCTCCAAAAAATTCAATTGCAGTAAAATTTTTGAGGGTGTCATAGCAGTGACAACACTTGGCAACACACTGAGCAGAGTTCAACTTCTCTATCGAGGATAGCTTTTGGTTAAAGGTCGAACCTTCAAGAAGTATTGATTGCTCCAATTTCCCCTTTTCGGCCTAGTTTTACACATAGCATCTCATTTTTCTCAACTTGGTTGAAACGCAGACAAAAGATACACCATATCACAATTGTTTCAATACAAGAAAGGGTAAAGCGTGTGGCGAATTTAAGATATTCAGAGTAAGAGTTTTTATCTTTGGTGTTGCTCTGCTACCAATAACCTTGGACAGTACCATGACGGAGTCACTTCAGGAGCAAAAACTTTGCTTCGTTGCCAGTGACCCTGCACAGTACCCCAACAAAGTCGCTTGCTTCACCTCCTTGTGCAAGAAGCCTCTCTTCTTTCACCCTTTATTTATATATTTTAATAGAATGTGCATTGGCACTTATTATTTTCAACAAGCGGAAAAGAAATCCCCACTTACTGAAAGCAGAGGAGGTTGTCCCTTCATAAAAATATTTTAAGAGTTCAGATATTTGTTTGTTCGCTTTAGATTTTCCCCTCATCCATTCTCTACTAGATTGAACAAGCGTTAACACGCAAGTGAATTTACACCAAGTCGAGCAATTTAGATACCAACATAGACACGAATCTAGTAGGTTCCTTCAAGGTTCTCCTATTGGATGAATCGTATTTTTCATCTGGACGTAGCTCAACCTATGGAATTTTCCCAAAGAAAGAAGTAGAACAATAGAAATTCAAACGTTGTGGTTGTCACACTCTTCTTTTATTACACTACAAAACCTTTTGAGTCCATCACTTTACACAAGGATCTTATTTATGTGCATGAACCAACCAACAAGACATGACTTACATCACAGAGAAACAACATACACAAACAAAAGAAAGATAAACAAAACAACTCTACAAGAAGTGCAGCGTGTCACTGTTATAGAAAGTAATTCCTTAAATCTCGACCATTTATGGAAAGGGGTCAATCCTCCCATCTAATGATTTTAGCTTGAAAAAATTGTGGTCGAGTTTTTCATCAACAATGATCCAATCCACAAAGGTTGGAACTTCATGTGTTTCCCCTTTTTTTGTGGGGTTTATCCCACTTTTGGACTAAGTCACCCACATCAAAGCTCTTTGCCTCTACAGAGTTCTTAACAAATCAGCGCCTTACATAGCTTTGATGTACAACCAAACCATCTTTGGCTTTGCATCTTTTTTCCTCGAGGCTAAGTAGTGTATCTATCCTGCTCTGAACCAGGAGGCAAAGTTTACCTTGTGACTCTTGAGAGAGTTGCAAGGCCAAAAGATACAAGGTCGAAGGCAAGATAGATTTTTCATTGTAAACCAAAAAGTATGGCACGATTCTCAGCGTTGGAGTAACACAATCGGCACAAAAAGTATTGGTCAACACTTTATGCTAATTCATTTGTTCGAAAAAAAATGGTCTTCTTGATTGTACAGATAAAGTTCTTGTTCGCAAATTCAACGAAACCATTTCCATGCCGAGAGTAATTAAACGCATGTTTCAATACAACTGTGTTTTCTAATGTGAATTCATAAAAATCTTTAACAATGAAAAATATGTCGCATTAGCAAAGACAAGTGACATAGGGGCATCAAACCTATTGATAATGTTCCATTATAAAAAGTGGATGACTTTCGAGTCATTTACTTGTTTGAAGGCAACTACTTCTGACCAAAGAGTGAAGTACCCTGTCATTGTTAATATATATTGTTGTTGCTTTAACAAATGAAGAAAAACTTCTCCAAAAACATCAAGGCCTCATTGTTGGAATGGTTCTTCAACTGCTACTAATAGCAATGAAGCAGTTGACCTTTGATCGCGGTCGACCCATTTCTACCATGCTTGGCACTTGCAAACATAAGCGTGAGTATTCTTGAAAAAAGTGGGCCAATAATAACCAACCCACATAACCTTATGTGTTGTAGTGTTGCCCGCATAGTGGCCATCTGTCAATCCATCATGTAAATATTTCAAAACCTTTGTATCCTGCAGCTCAAGACACCTCGTGAGATACCATCGTGTTGCTTCTAGAAAAACACTCCATGAACCAATTGATAAGATGAAACTTTTGGTCGAATGTATTTTTCTACTTGTCATGCTCTAGAAATTGTCATAAATCTACTTACCATGGCACTCTAGACGTGGACCAAGAAACATATTTAATATTTATATATTTGGATCTCTTGCTCGCAACCTAAAAGATCTTGTTCAAAAGCATCTCTTGCTTCGATGTCTAGCTTACATAAGCCATGACCCTCTATGTTATGAATTGCTTTGAACTCCATATCATGCAAGATAAGCCATGACCCTCTATGTTATTAGTTGCTTTGAACTCCATATCATACTCTTGCAAACAAGCCATCCAATTAACCCTCTTCTTGTCCAGTGCTTATTGCACAAACAATGTTCTCACTGTTGAATGAAGTACAAATATAATTTTGTGAGCTTTCAATATGTAGAGCTTGAAGTACTTAATTATCTTGTATGCTACATATGTTTGTTTGTCGATGGCAAAATAATTAACTCAAGCCCTTGTAGACTAGTGCTCATAAAGGAGATTGGTTGTTCATTTCTTTTCAAATAGTTCATTTCCTTCAACCATGGTAAACAAGTGCCACCAAGCAAACAAGGCAACCATAACTATTCAATAAGCATACTCCCTTGTGATCGACACGAAGCGTAAATCCAATTAATTTCACTAATATATATATGCAAAAAGTCTACATTACCTCTTCAAAACAACCATTCATTGAAAGAGCAAAGCAAAGGATACAAAAGTCACAAGAATCATCACAACTAAAGTGAGGCAACACAAAGGTAACAAAGAATACAAGAGTCAATCAATGGTGCATTAGAAGTGAACATGCATTCCAAAGGTGGCAAAAAGTCAATCAATGGTGCATTAGAAGTGAACATGCATTCCAAAGGTGGCAAAGGATACCAAAGTTGAATGGTGCACTTCCAAATAGCAAAGCAAAGGATAGAAGAGTCACAAGAATTCACCAAAACCAATATGAGGCAAATCAATGGCGCATTAAAAGTGAACATGCATTCCAAAGGTGGTAAAGGATACCAAAGTCAAACAATGGTGCACTTCCAAATAACAAAGCAAAGGATACAAGAGTCGCAAGAATCCACCAAAACCACTACTACAATTACTCAAACATTTAGATGTCAGTTTATTGCGCCTTTACAATATATATATATATATATATATGTTGTGCCTTTACGAGATATATGCTAATATCAAATTCGTTTTACACAAACATCTAAATGTCAGTTTTTTTACTTTACGGGATATATATGCTAAATATAAATTTAGCTCATTCATGTATTGTATATATATATATATGAATTTTTTATTCAAAATTTAATGTTTAATTTGACATTTTCTATATTTGAAACTGTCAAACTTTATTGTAAATTTTGCGATCATATACTACATATTTCCTCATGATCTTTCAACCTTTATCAAAAGAAAATGTCCTCTTTCTTTTGATCATATTCCTCATGTTCTTTGGTTTTTATCAAAAGAAAATGTCCTCTTTCTTTTAACTTCTTTAAACAAAAATGTTATGCAAAGTGTCGACTACAAATTTTTTGATGCAGTAAGTTTTTCGAACATATATACACACTTTTTGCTCATGATCTTCGATTTTTTTTTTAATCTTGAAAAATATCATCTCCTTTTAACCCCTTAAAACAAAAATGTTATTCGAAGTGTCCACTAAAAGATAATAGTATTTTTACTTCTTACTTTTTCCTTATTGGTAAGAAAAAGACAAAAATATATTCATTCAAATCTTTGGTGATAGCTCCATTTATGGATGGATAACACTAATATGTTCCAAATTAACAAATAAAAACCAAATCCTGTCCAATATTTAGAAACAAAAAGCTTCCCTCATGTAACTCCACCAAGCAAATTCAAAACCAGGATCAAAACTACTCAGGTCCTCCAAAATCAAACCTAAACTTATCAAACCTTCCAAACTTAGATTAGCATGCATTTTTAATAAATCTGGATCTTTTAGAAAATTACTCGGTCCATAAAATATGAGTTGCAAACCAATAAACAAAACCCTAACAAACACATTCAGTTACTGTAACCATCAATGCATTGGCAAAAAGCATGGAATGAGGACCTGAAGTTTCATATATCGCGAGAAACGACGTACAATTTTCAAATGATCCAGAAATGAAATTAAGAAAGAAAGTTACAGTCGGACGTTACAAGCAAATGAGTTCACTCCTGAACATTTTGCTTACAACAGCTGAGAGTAGATTTCAGTAGCATAGAATATCCAGATAATGGAGAAGGGCTTAACACCAAAAATACCCCATCGGCTATGACAAAAACAGGCATTTCAATCTGTAAACTGACATAATGATAATAATTATAGTGTACACGCCCAGATTCAAAAGAAAAAATCCTCACTTCTTGGCTTTCTTTGCAGCCCCGCCGGCTTTCTTGGGTGTAGGCTTCTTCGCGGCCTTGGGAGCTGCGGGCTTGGCAGCCGTTCTTGTAGAAGACCTTTTCGGAGCAGCAGGCTTAGCGGCGGCAGCTGGTTTCTTGGCTTTGGGAGCCGCCGCCTTTGGAGCCGCGGGTTTGGCAGCTTTCTTTGGAGCCGCAGCTTTCTTTGGAGCTGCAGGCTTCTCGGCCTTCTTAGGTGCCGCGGGCTTAGACGCCTTGGAAGGTGCCTTTGCTGGAGCCTTGGCAACAGGTGCTTTAGGCTTCTTGGCTGCAGGTTTCTTTTCTGTCTTTGGCTTGGGCGCGTCGGGCTTCTTTTCTTTCTCGGCAAGCTTATAAGAGCCTTTCACTTTGATTAGCTTGCCGGAATTTGTCAAATTCCGGAGCTGGACATTGAGTTTCTTCTTGAACACAGGGGGCAGATCAGATTTATACTTTTCGCTCAAGAACTTCGCTATCGCATAAGGGCTAGAACCGCCGCGCTCTTTCAGAGCCACTATGGCTTCAGAAATCATCTGCAACGAAGGTACCATAAATGCATGGAAAACACAGGGAAATTTAAATAAATCGATTAATAAAAGGCATAATGAGAAGTACCTGGAAATAAGGGGGATGTGCAGGCGGGGGTTTAGAACCCTTGGCAGCCTTCGGCTTCTTTTCCTTTGGGGTTTTCGCCTTTTTCTCCTTCGGCGCCTTCACGGGCTTTTCTTCAGCCGCTTTGGCATCTTCATTCGCCACGGGCTCGGCAGGGACGGCATCCGCAGCAGGTTCAGTGGAAGCCATGGATTACTACCGAATTACAGAGCACAGAAGCTCGTTTTCACGGCGCAAAATTTATTCAGCTCTACTATCCGAAACCGAATTCAATCGCAGGAATGCTAAATTCAGCGATCTGAAAATGGCGGAATGGGATTTGGATGAAGATAATGGAGAAGCACAGGCTATTTATTTAGATAATCGAGCTGCCAGGGGCGTTTTCGAAGGAACTCATCGACGGTTCATGTTTGTTTGACGGGGGTGATTGAACGCAAGGGATTGAGCGGGGTGCTTCGCCACGGATTGACTCCCGAGGACGACTTTCTTTTGGACCCATTCGATCGCATCTAATCGACGGCTCTCGTTTAAAGATCTTCTCATATGTTTCACTAATTTGGTGAGTAACCTTGTGTTTTCCAATCCTCTTTTGAGCCATGGATCTCCCTCGTCCTCTATTATTTTTCTTCTTTCTTTCATCGATATGAAAGCTTACCATGTTAGCTTCCCTTCCATGTATTTTTTTCCTATGCTTATGTGGGTTGTTATTGGTTTACAGGTGCCAAAGTCACACATGTCTATGGGCTTCTTGAAGGTTCTATAGTATGGAATATAAGGTGGATTATATGAGTTTCTCATCATGGATGTGCCATAAAAAGTATGATTGAATCCTAAAGAACAAAGTCAAGAGTGAATCATGCATGATTGGGAGGAAAAGTATTGAGAGGTGAGCTAATTTTTCTTAGTCTAATGTTTGCCTTCAAGCACAAAGCACAATTGATTAAGTCATAAACCATACAATGCCACATTGTGATTTGAAATGCATGTGCATTATGTAACATAGTTTAGCGTTATTACAAGATAGGAATGAACTTTAAACATTTAATTCTTAGTTTTATTGGGCACTTGCTTCAATGATAGTGGATCTAACATTACTAGGAAGTACAACATTCGAGAAACTAGTTATTTATTTGAAATGCATAATGTATATGCCACTGTAGTTTGCAATGTATGTGCGTTAAACTCTGTAGCTAGCATCCTCATGAGATATGAATGAACCTGAAGCACTTAATCCCTAGCATTTTAGAGCGCCCATTTTAGTGTTAGTGAATCTAGTATAACCAAGAAATATAACATTAGAGTTCAACTTATTATTTATTAGAAATGGTGAAAGTATATTGCATTCATTTGCCTAAGATAAGATCCATTGACAAACCATTTTAGATTTATTTTTTATGTATATTTTCTTGTGATGTTATTATTACTATTATTATTATTATTATTATACATTAAATAATGTATAACTTGGCCACTATAGTTAGATGCTTATCAATCAAATTTTAGAATGGACGATGCAAAAAATTCTAACCTCATTTTGTAATAGTTTGCATGTTATGGTTTAAAGGCTTTGAGATGACACCAAAAAATCTTTGTGACAAACACAAAGTTTAGTATTCTTGACCAAAGCTAATCACTCTAATAGTAAAGCATATGTTTGATACAGATATGTTTACATGTTTTTGATGTTTGTTATCCATTGATTTGTCAGTGGGGGGGGGGGGGAAATTTTGAAGTGTTTTTCTCGTTATTGTACAAGTATTGAGTTGTGTCTTAGGAATTGGAGGTTGCATTTTGAATAGGGTGTTGTTAGAAGTGGTCAAAATTTGAATATAAGAATGATGAACATGTAGAAAATGAGTTTTCATTTTAAGAGCTTCGGTGTATTTACTCCACTATGAAACTAATCTAGGAGTAGACTTATGGCATTGTGCTTTTGGGGTATCACGATGGACCAACACATAGGTTGTAGATTAGTGGCTCTCTCGATAGTGCTTATGACCACCCAAATTAGTAGCCTAAGCAAGTTCTGATCTAGGTGTTAAGCAGTAAGCACATAGAAGATATACCCATTATCACTTTAGCACTATCTCCTCTCACTTTAGGCCTGATACCCACCTTTTTGTCGGTAATATCCCTAGGAGATTTCTTTTTTCTCCATGATGGTCCTTAGTCGGCAACCCAACAGCCCCTTGCAACCACCAACTAGCTCATTGTGTCATTTCTCTGCCACCTGAGCCAGCCATGTGGTCCCTCATCCATTTGTCATGATCGTATGTTTGAGCGTGGGCCTCTCGAATCTAAAGGTGTGCCTTGTCATTTGAAAATTGAGTATTGTAGTTTGTTTATCGTCGACACTTTTGGGCATGGATTAATGGGGGGATTCGACAGAAAGAATGGGCTAGGTTTGTGCTTCTGTCCCCTAGACCCCTTTTAGGAATTAACCTTGGATTCTAGTCCTGTGGATCTCTTTTATTGGTCATTTGGTTCCAGGGATGGTATTTCACGGGAAACCCTGATTTTGGTTGCGTGATATTGCTCACTTATATTACCCTCTTTCCATCCGTTACCCATACATCATTTTTCTCACCTGGGTCCACATAGGGTTAGCTTGCCCCTTCCCCTTTGCCCACACCTTGGGTCATGACCTGGAATGAAGCTTGGAGGTTGATGCAGCTGAAAAGAAAGTTAAAAGCATATATGGCCACATTCAACAGGAAAAGTACCACAAAATGCAAAAGATGGTCAGGACAAGAACTTTATGCAGCTGAAAAAAAGTCAAAAGCATATATGGCCACATTCAACAGGAAAAGTACCACAAAATGCAAAAGATGGTTGGGACAAGAACATTTAGCATGTCGGCAAAATCCAATACATGAGCTCTACCCCATCAGCATGGCCATCACCTTGGTTCCTACAGGTTTTACGAGCCTTCTTCATCATATAGGAACCCATGATTGTCCCAACCCCTGTTGAGCGATGAATCGCCCCACCTTAAAAGCGGGATTCCACCGCTATATCTTACACATCATGCTATAACCCCTTAAGCCTCGACCAGTCAATCAAAGAAAATCATAAAAAAAAAAAAAAAGGCAAAAGACATAAAAGAAGGGTGAAAAAATCAAGGTCGGGGCACTTCATGTACCACAATTACTCCCTCTTATACATTATAAACCCAAGTGTGGGCTTCCCTCTTATTAGCTACCCTTGCACCCCAACATGTGACCTGGGGCTGCCCCTTCTCATCCCATACTTCATTCACCATATTTGTCACATGCCACCACCTTTTGAAGGATGTACCTTGAACATTATCCTCTTTAGAAGTAGAAACCACATAATAGGGTAGTTGGTTAATCCCACTTGGAGTTTAGGAGACATTGGCACATCCTGAAGCCCATTATGGAAGGGCAGGCCATCATGAAGTCCCCACCTGTGGTCCATGATTAGGTAATCTCATTTACTCGATTTCTCTAATGACTTGTTGTACTGGAAGGCTAAGGGACGCATTGGATTTTATGCAGGATTGCAAATGGTTTCCATTTGGGGTTTGGTCTACCTATACGAGATCCTAATCCTCCAGAGGGATACATTGGCACATGTAGGGTGAGCATTGAGAGCCATGGGCCTCCACAACAACAGATTGAACTCCATGGATCCACACAGCCATTCATAGATTACTCGTGGTTCACTTATTGGATGAAGAGGATACACCTGATCCATCATGCCCAGTCGACCCCAGATCTACACCATACACTTAGTAGATGATCTAGGACTTGCACGATGATGTGGCATCAATACACCATCATTCTAACCCTTGCAGGAAATCTATAGGCATCTTTGATTTGTTTGGAGGCCCAGGAGGACACTTGTGTGCCCCCACATGTCATTTGAAGCACCACATGTTATTACAAGGGGCCAAGCCCTTGTCCACTATTTTTTAGGGTCCTATTCTTCATTGTGGCACCCATGGACCTCATTAGACCTCTTAGAGGGCCCTACAACATGCATATATTATTATTTGACCTCTTGAGAGACATTCTTTTTCATTTATGAGCTAGTTTGGTGGGTTTGTCACCAAAAGTTGTATTATTAGAATATTATTTTATTTTGGAGGCTTATGTAGGCCAAGAAGGCTAATTCGAACTCCTAAGTTGTGTATAAATACAAGTGAGATGAGTTCATTTCTCATCATCACTTTGGTTTGGATCTCTTATCTCTCTTTAGATTTTCACACTTTTTCTAAGGATGAATTGGAGCTTTATGGATGAGTTTTGATGTGTGGATATTGGTATATCTTCTCTTGGAGCTTCTTTATTGTCAATTGTGAATGGTTGGATATACTCTATTACATGTAAGTACACACTTTTTGATGTTATTCTTGTTTACTTTTGTCATATATGTTCGATTGGGATTTTCGTTGTTCTAAGGCTAATTGTTGCATGCATTTACTGCTTAATATTATGAAATTTGTCTCTATTATAGCATTCCTTCAATGTATGGGCCATGTAATGGGAGTGATATCTCCTATGGGTAAAATTTGATCTTGACAAGTCATTCCTCTTGCACATCGAACTATAAAAGCTGCAAGGTTGCTTGTTCCTGACCTAGAAGGAAAAATAAGTGATCTTGAGGCTTCCTTGATTGGGAACCAAGAAATCCTACTCTTACTCAACATAGAATCCATTCTCCCAAAGATTAAGGCACTGATCTACTAAGGGTGGTCACTAAAATCCACATTTTTTTGCATCCTTCTGGGAGTAGCCACATTGGGGTGCCCAGGGCATCAATTTCCTGACAAGCTAGCCATCAAAAGAATTCGATCTCTTAGGTCTCCTACGCTGGCCTTTCCTCTAGCTCTCCTCCAATTTTGAAGTCATTCCAATGGTGGCGCTGGGAGAAAATTCAAGCCCTAGCTTCAAGATCAAAACTTTCCCTGCAATCCCCAAGGCTAGTACCTCATAGGGTGAAGACAACATTTCAAGTGAAATTTTATCTTTGATCCTTTCCTCCACCTTGTCCAGCGGAAGGATATCATTGGTTTCTTCGTATTTTCCTCATACCCTGGGCCTGGTCCACTTGGCCCTGCGTGGTCCCTCTCCTTTAAAAGATCATTCTTCAAGAACCATCCGGGATACCAATTCTAAAAAGGATTTTAGGGATTGGGGAACTCCTTCACAAGTCTTATCCCTTAAAACTTACCCTCAAATCATCTCTTCCTTTCCCTAGAATACATAGTACCTTGCTTAGAAAGCAAGCAAGCTCCATCCTTCAAACTTTTCTAGGAAAAGGTTTGTTTGGGTCACTCATACCCATGAACTTATCATTCATTAGTGACTCTTGTTAGAAAATCAGAAAGGAAAAAATATTTTTCTTATTCTTGATAATTACTTATGATGTTTCTTGTTATTACAATTCTTTATATCTTCTTTCTTTTAGTTCATCCAGCAATTACCAAAGCAAGAACACATAAAACAGTAGACACTAGATGTAGGCACTATGCCATGGAAAAACCCTCTCGAGGGTAAAACCCAGTCAAGAAATTCATCCTTTCAATAGTATTCTTTGATACTCTTCACCCTAGACAAAGACTAGACCTTCCCTCCACACCAAGTTAGCCTCCTAGATCTTCGACCCCTTTTTGGTAACTTTGGCTAGGCAGGCAGCTTCCGGCAATAGTGAAACTTAGACGACTTTGATCTCCCAATCTAGGTCCCAAAATAGAGAGAGAGAGGCACCAAAATTTTGATTTTCTTCTTCTTCTTAGACTCCACCCAATTTGCACTTCCTTTGGCTTACCGACAACAAACTTCGCACTTTTCCCGGATACAAGAGATATCAAACTTCTTGTGAGAGAGTATGTTACAAATGAATTCTATGTGCTTGTATTTAAAGGCTCCATGTGAGGTCAAATTAGGCTCCTTAGGCCGACTTGATCTCTTCTAGGCCAACTTGGTGTGAAGGATACATAAATCATATTTGACTCAATACTTAACATTTTTACATTATTCAAAAGCCCAAGAAGGGTCTCTTTAAAAGTACAATGACTCTATTGACTCATAATAAATCCTAGAAGTCATCGATGGGGACTTTGACCTAAAACATGGTGACCCAAGCATGAAACCCATGCTTTAGTAAGTCACAATAATAATACTAATAAATATTTTCTTTATTCTTTTGACAAGTATATTACAAGATGACTCAAATACATTAAATGAAGACCAAACCTAGTTACATTTTCCAACACTCCCTCTTAACTAGGGAGGTATTCATCATATACAAGTCTAATGGAAGATCTCAAACTGTATGAACCATGAAGAACTTTAGGCACCGCAATGCCATGGACTAGATTCCCACCAGGGCAATCTATCCAAGTGGGAATAAGGTGGACTCAAGCTTTCATCCCTCTAGGTACCATCAAGCTTATTTGTTAACCACCAACCCAAATATCGAGGCGTGTATCCAAAAATAGAGCTCTATATTTAACACCACCTTTTCCAACTTCGAGACTTAGACATCAACACAAAGTGTCAGCCAGATGTCCTCCCAGGCAATGCTTCACTCACAAAGCCTAACCAATCTCTCCCAATCAAACTGATTGGTAACCGGCATGCTATCAAAACCTTTGAGATATTCACCTTTTCAAACACAACCCCAATCAATAATATACTTTCATATGTACATAATCAAATACAAACCTTTGGGGTGTTTCCAGACAAGTTGATGTTGCTTCTCAACTTTTCATAATAGGACTGGCAAAATATTTCTCAATCATACACTTTCCTTTCCTACTTCTCATGCAGCAACATATTCTTCAACCATATCTTGCTTTCCTTCTTTCAACAACACCTCAAAATTCATTCTCCAACTTCCTTCTCACTTACTGTCTTCACTAAAATTTACAGTTGTTTTCATGGTCTAGTGCATGACACATGAAGTAGGGAATCATATTTGTCATTCCCTCTTAATCAGTGAGGATCTAAGGTGTGAACTCAAGGGAGATACGAGGGGAGACCTAGTTCAGCTCACCCGCGACAGGTTTCATGGCAGTTCTGGGGTTAAATCTCTCGGGTCTGACTACTACCCCATTGTTTTCAACCGTTTGACCCTCAAGGCTCTCACGCTTCTGGTTTTACTGGTGGTTGGACCTACACTGCTTTGTTTTGCGGGAACCCTATTTTATCATTTGGCTTACTCTCCCCTGTTTCTCTGACGACAGTTTCCATCGGTTCCCGATGGATGTAGAGGACCTCATGGACTACGAGGAGGACCCAACACCTGACCAAGTCATATGGGCATATCAATTGGCCCCGACACTGGTCCCCGATATGCCAATATTCAACAGCTGACAGATGCACCATTGACGCCCTTCCACCTGCGTTCCACTGGAAAATCACTCCCGCCTGATGTTCATATTGAGGATCTCCCCGGCTTGGACTACCCACCACTTTCTTCAGCTACCCTCAACTTGATTGGCACCAGCCTTCAATCCTCCCCCACTTTTGACTCACCCTTGGATACGCCTCTGCCTCTTTCTATGCCATTGAATGCGCCCTCATCCTCTTGTGCTCCGGTTGGACCCTCAAACCCCATTAATCCTGCACACTCTTTCGCTCATCCTGGGTCCTACAGTTTAAACCCTAACTCTCCGATTCGCTCTGGGTGCTTTAGCTCTCCCATCCCTAACCCTAAATCCACCCAGTCAACCCCCTGCAATTCCTCTGAGGCGTGCAGAAGCTTACTGAGAGAGAACCCCATGGGTCGGTGCACGGATAAGCCAAAAAAGGGAAGGTTCCTCAAGGTTGTGGATTTAGACATTAATCTGACCTTCAGTGAGGACGTACCAATGGGAGATGTAGCTAATACGATAAGGAAAGTTTTAGTTGGCGTGTGTGTGGAAGAAACTATTCGGTTGAGCGCCTTCGTCATTGGACTATGGAGATTTGGGGTTCACTATTAAAAGAACTCCCCATCACCAGGATTTTGGCTCGTGGCTGGTTTGCCCTCCATTTTCACAGGGAAGAGTATACAGATTGGATTCTCTCCCACTACTGGCACATTGAGATGGCACCTGTGCAACTCAAGTGATGAGATCCATTGTTTGATCCGGAGCAGTTGGGAGCGGGACCAATCTAGGTCCGACTGCCAGGGTTACCCATGCAATTTTGGATCCCTCAGGTTTTCAAGCACATTGGCGATGCATTGGGGACTTACCTTGAACATGATCAATCCTACGAAAAACCTGGAATCATGACCATGGCCAGGATCCTGGTTCACCTTGATACTAGAGAGGGTCTAGAGGAGAAAATTACCCTCCATTGGAGGCACTTCTCTCATAGACAGATCCTAGACTATGAAGGGGTACCCTTCCACTACAGAAGATGCCATAAAGTGGGGCATCTGTTCAAGGATTGCCCGCTACTCTCAACACCGTCTTCAGAGACTGCTCGAGGGGTCAAACATCGTCGTTCGGAAGAGCGGATCATGAACGATCAGCTACAAGGACAAGCCCCTACAAAGGATGTTGAAGGTGTGTCGACACAGCAGACCAAAGTTCCAAGGAAGTCTACTCCATCACCACCTTAGACACGCTCCAAATCTGCCATGGGAACAACTCCTTCTCCGGCTAATGACTCTGTTCCTATAACCTTTGCTTTTCTTTCAAATGATTTTCATTCTTCTCTGCATATTCCCTCTCTCCCCATTGCCTCTTCTCCGCGCTCTCTCCCCACCATAATTTGTAATATCATCAATCCCCCCCCCCACTTTCTCCACTACACCTCCATCTTTCCGGGGAACTACTCCTCCTCCCCTCCCTTCCTCTCCCCCTTCTGCATCAGGGTCTCATACCTACAACCTCTGTTCCAGATCTCTACACATTACTCCCCTTCTTGGTTTGGGTATTCCTCCCCTATCTGCTGATTCCAAACCCTCCAGAGGGCGACCATCTAAGATTGCAAAAGCCATCAGGTCTGTGGTGGCTGATGTAGCACAGGGTCGACAATCAACTATTGAAAGGGCACTTAGAGCATCCGAGCCCTCTATATCTGTTCCCCCATGATCTGGCTTTCCTTCAACTGTAGGGGACTAGCCAACCCCAAAAAGAGATTGGCTCTCAAGCATCTATTGATCAACTCCAACTGCGACATTCTCCTACTCTAGGAAACCCTTGGGTCTTCCAAACTTACAACCAGAACCCTTCTCTCCCTCCTCCCGGGCTGGTATTTCCAGGGTTTGGATGCTGTGGGTAGATCAAGGGGTCTTGCCTTGGGTATCAACCCCAAATCGATTGAATCTATTTCCTCCTGGGGTGGGAAGGGTTTCTTAGGCATGGATGTTTTTGCGAGAGACCTGGGGATTCATATTCGAGTCATAAACATATATGCTCCAAACTAGAACAGGCTCGATTTTTGGCACTCCTTTCTGGACAACCCTCTTATCACGGGCTCCACCATTATAGGAGGCGATTTAAATTTTTCTCTTGGGAACGAGGAATCTTGGGGTCATCACTCTCAAATTAACCCCATTACAGATCAGATGGCCTTTCTCCTGGAGAACCATGGAATCATTGATGTGCCCATGAACAAGAAATTACCTACGTGGCACAATAAGAGAATCGATGATGCAACCCTGGGAAGGAGGCTGGATAGATTTCTAATTTATGAAGATCTCCTCCGATCCCTCACCCTATACAGGCAATGGGTTGGCTCGGGAGGACTGTCAGACCATTCACCCATATTTCTTCAAGTCTCGGGCCCTTCTAGGAAGCCTCGAGCTCCATTCAAATTCAACTCTGGCTTCTTAAAAGACCCGGATTATATCAAACTAGTCTCGGATTTTTGGCATGCTCAACCCCCTCTTAGGGAGCAGAGAAAGGCTGTTGATTTCTGTGGACGCCTAAACAAGCTCAGAACACTTACTATGGACTGGTCAAAAAGGAAAAAAGAGAGGGATGAGCAACCCTGAAGGATTTAGAAGAACATATTGCCTCCCTAACTGATGAAAAGGGGCTTGGTTTCCTCTCAAGTGATACAAAACTTCATCTAGTTAATCTGGAATCACAGAAAGCAAAGATCTTATTGGAAAAAGAAGAACTATGGAGGCTTAGAAGCAGAGCTATTTGGCTTCAAGCTGGTGATGGCAACACAATTTTTTTTAATAACTTCGCTAATGGTAGGAAAGCTACAAACACCATCTAGCAGTTGCCCATGGAATAGGAAGGTTGGGCTTCCACCCACCCCCAGTTAGCAAGGCTAGGTATATCACACTTCAAATATCAGTTCACAGCCCCCTCTGCCACCACTCTCCCTGATATTATTAATCTGGCAGGCCATTTCCCTAGATTTGTGGATCCAGATGGCTCAGAAGATCTTTTAAAACCTGTCACTATGGGGGAGCTAGAGGGCACCCTTAAATGGTTTAAGAGAGACAAAAGTCCAAGTCCAGATGGATGGCTTGTTGAATTTTACTCTGGATTTCTTGATATTTTGGGGCAGGATCTACTTGCGGTCATTGAAGAAAGTAGGATCTTGGGCTGTATCTATGCCCCTCTAAACTTCACCTATTTAGCTCTGATCCCTAAATTTGACTCCCCCGCTTCTTTCAATGACTTCCGGCCTATTTCTCTTTGCAATTGTCTATATAAAATCATATCTAAAATCATCGCCAATCGCATCAAGCCAATCTTATCTGATCACATATCCCAGGAACAATTTGCATTTCTTCATCACACACATATCCAGGAAGCTATGGGCTCGGCCCAGGAAGCCCTTCATTCAATTAAACTCAAGAAGCTCAAAGGACTGACTCTTAAAATAGATTTATCAAAAGCTTTCGACAAAGTCAGTTGGTTATACCTCAAAATGATCCTCACACATTTGGGCTTTCCCCTGGCTTTCTCAAACTGGATCATGGGATGCATCTCTTTAGTATATTTTGCTATTCTCATCAATGGGTCTGCCACTCCCTCCTTTCATGTTAATAGGGGCATAAGACAGGGATGCCCACTATCCCCTCTACTCTTTCTCCTGGTCATGGAAGGCTTGAGTAGATTGATTGATTCTGAAAAGAGAATGGGGAGGCTCAGGGGGTTAAAGATCACTGAAAATTTCAATCTGACTCACCTCCTCTTTGTGGACGACATTCTCGTTTTCCTAAGTGGAAATGTTCCAGACACCACAACCATGAATGAGGTTCTAAATCTTTTCAGCAGTGTCACTGGGATGGAAATCAATAGGGGAAAGTCTACCATTTCATTCTTGGAATGCTCCCAGCAGGAAATTCAACTCTCACTTCAAAAATTTCCTTTTCAAGTCAATGATTTAAAGGATGGACTGAAGTATCTAGGCTTTAGACTCAAGCCTGAAGGATACAAAATAGTAGACTGGAATTGGCTTATCACCAAGGTGGAAAAAAGAATCAATATATGGTGTCACCGATTCCTATCAATGGCAGGAAGATTGATTCTTATCAAATTAGTATTGGAAGCCACTCCAGTCTTTTGGATGTCTTTGGATTGGATCCCAAGGGGGATTCTACACATAATACAACAAGCTTGCTACCAATTCCTTTGGAAGGGAAGAAAGGAGGGGAAACCCTTTGCCTAGGTTAAGTGGAACAGAATCACCACTCCCAAAAAATGGGGAGGTTGGGGACTTAAGCAACTCCCTGCTTTTGCACAAGCTTTGGCGGCAAAACAGGGCTGGCTGTTATTAAAGCACAAAAGCCTCTAGTCGGAGGTAATCACCCATAAATACATTTGGCCCATATCTATCATTGATTGGATAAGACGACCCTCCTAGAGCAGGAAAGGCATCTATGTCATATGGAGGGCCATCCTAAATACTATGCCCATTATAAAGGATGGACTCATGTGGAAAATAGGAAATGGAGCTTCAGTTCGTATTGGGATAGATCCCTGGACCGGAAGTGGGAACTCATATCAACTCCCACCTGAGCTAATAAATTTTTTAAACAGCAGAGGCATCAGATATATTGAACATCTCGGCGATCAACAAAACTCTACTTTTCTTTCTCAAGCCTGGCACTCTGGGGAGAACTCGAACATACCCATTGAATGGGATAGGACATGGCAAAATTTCCTTCAAGCCCTTACAGAATCTCATGTCAGACTAAATAATGAAGATGATGAACTTATTTGGGGTCACTCAAAAAAGGGCCAATACTCCTCTAAACAGGGCTATGACATCATTGTAGCTGATTCAAAACCAGAAAGCATAAAAAGTTGGTGGAAGCTCCTTTGGAAATTGAAAGCTCCCCTGCGCACAAGACTACTGATGTGGAGCATTCTTGAAAACAAAATTCCCACTGGAACTTATCTTAGAAAGAGGGCTTTCACTGGTCCTTCCTGGTGTGTACTCTGCCATCAGGAGGAGGAAACGACACAGCATCTCTTCCTCACTTGTCCCATTACAATTTCAATATGGACACAAGTTCTTACAACTCTAAATATGAACAAGAGCTGGCATGGAGCCGATTTACTAATCGCTTGGGACACTTGGTGGGGAGAAACATCCGAACCAAAGACAAGAAATTTGCCCCTTCTAGTCTCATGGCATATCTGGCTGAAGCATAATCTCATAATTTTTCAAGACAAGCCGGTAATCTGGAATCTGGTCCCATCGAAAATTTGCTCAGTTTATGAGGAATTACTTATAGAGGAAAATACCAACAGACCCAGGATTATAACACATGAGCAGATTGACAAGTCAATACCTTGGGCCTATTTTGATGGGGTTGCTCAAGCACAAGGTAGTGGGGGTGGCATCCTATTCCATCTCACTGAATCACATTCCTTCCAGATTAGTATGGGTTTAGGCCATGGAACAAATAATCATGATGAATCGATATATCTCCGACACCTGATATACTTTGCTATACTTCAACAGTGCAGAAAATTACAAATCTATGGGGACTCAATGAATGTGATTGACTAGTTTAACAACACTGCCACTTGCAATGCTTACACAGTGAGATCTATTATGGATGAAATTGTTTTTTCAAAACATATTTTGATCAGATTTCTTGCTCTCACATCTACAGGGAGCGAAATGAGAGTGCGGACAAGCTTCTGAAAGAAGTGACAAATTGTCGTCTAGGAGAATCGTTGATTATAGAACACACACCAGCAAGAACTTATCAGTACTTCCACAAGCCATACATAGAAAAGGAACTTCAGAGGGGGAACAACACCTAATTTTTCAGAAATTTTTACTTATAAATTTTTGTTCATTATACAAGTTGCTAAATCGATGTAAATAATAGTTTTTACAAACAATCATCACCTCTGGGTGACATTTTGATTTCTTTTGGGTTTGAGCAATAGCACAGTACACCCCTCGGGGTCTTATTGTAATTACTTCTGAACTTCGATAGTGGACTTCGGTCACAGTACAGCATATGCCCATGGGCATCTACAACATGTAATTTCACCTATAATGAAATTATGATTTTTCTTCTCGGGAAAAAAGCGAGGATCTAATCATTTTTGTACAAAGAATATTCTCAACCATCCTCTTATCCTAGGGAGACTTGTTTCATTTAAGCTGCCTCTTAATATAGGGATATTTCTTCTATTTTTATCATTGGAGAATCTTTCATGGCTTCGAACAATTTTCATCAAAGTTATCATCATCCTCATCATGCTCATCACATCAATGAACATATTCACCATATTGAAGATTGTGTACGTGCACAACTTAGATAGCAAGTACAACCAAAACTATAGAAGCATGAAGTTAGCCATATCAGAATTACATAAGCATTTCAACCTTTCATATATCAGATACCAAAACAATAGATAAATACTCTTCAAGATCTTGGTAAGGACTTTGTTATAAACCCTAGACTACTTCATAACAACTTTCATTCCATCTAGGGTTTCAATGTAACATACCCTACTACAACATATAACAAACCCTATAAACAATTCAAACAAATATAGATCTACAAGACATCTAACAACTTTCAGAATTCATATGTTAGACTTTCCACTAGGATTTCATACAAATCCTAATCAATCAAAGTCAATCACACCTTAGTCATTAACATGACCAACTTCCACTAGGGTTAGTTGCAAACCCTAGATTTTCAATCAAGCATCAATCCTAACCAAAATTCAAATTTCGACAATCTTACAGAAATCTCAAATCATCATATTTTCATCAGAGATTTTACTTCTACTAAGGTTCAAATCCATAACCCTAGAATTTCATTTTCACAATCTCAACAATCATTATATAAATAGATCTCAGATTGTTATATCAAACATACTAGAGAATTTAACTACTACTAGGGTTTAACTGCAAAACCCTAGATTTCCAAATATCATCATCTTATAATTTCAAACAAGGAATTATATTAAATCCTAAGAGTCATGACCATCAATAACTAGGTCAACGCACATATCTAGGAACTCATTATTATGCATAAACATATCATATGTCAGGCATCATTAATACATTAGACATATACTAACCTAGACCAAGCTAGGGTTTCGACCAAATGGACACATTTGTATATGCCTAGGGTTTCATTCCTATGATCTTGCATTCATAACAAAGGTTTGCTTATAGGCTTAACAAAACCCCAAAATCTAGGGTTTCATAACATAGCAATGCAAACCCTACTATTCCAAAAATTGCAAAGTTCGAGATCTCAAACAAACATCATTCAACCCTAACAAGTTAAGATTTCATGATCATACCGAAATCCCAATCATGACATCATTCACAAGAACTTTAAACAACATTTCACAATATCCCTAAGCAGTTTAAGGTTTCAAACATTCACATTAGCATACCCTTAGGTTAGGGTTTTTCAGAGAACTTGTATAGGGTTCTATAAAACTAGTTAAGAATAGGAGTGAGGTAGATTTATCAAGTGATGAATCACCCAAAATAAGAATCAATATGATTCAATATAGCTAGACACAACAATGTTAGTAATAGATTGTCAAATGAATAAGCATTTATTATAAACAAATCAATGTTTCAAAGCATACCTTTGTTCCTTGGCAAACCTTGTCTTGAGAGGTCCTCTTTCATACTCGCAGTTGTTTTCCTAATCAAGACAATAGAGGGAGAATGGTGATTAGTATTTAACATAATCAAAACCAAATGAGTACATCAAACCAAAAACTGAAAGGAAATGAGATACTTATCTTTGGGAGTTGTTGGGGACTTCCTCCAAATCTTGAGGGATACCTACAAACTTATAAAAACAATGAAAATGTGTTTTCCAAAATATGTTAAAAACCTATAAATTCTAAAACATATAAAACAAGATATCTAAAGCTACAAGCAAAGGACTTAGTAGTATAAGTCCATAATGTCAAATTCTTCGGGCTTGACTTTCTTTGGGTCTCCTTCTTCAACAAAGTTGGCTTGATCTCTTTCTCTCTTCTTGTTTCTTGGATTGTCGGGACAACCACTCCTATAGTGACCTTTCGTATGATATTGATAGCATTCGACCTTAGACATGTCAACTTTCTTCCTTGGTCCTTTTGATTTCTTTCCTTTATGTTGAGCAATGTAGGCATTTGATACTCCTTCGGGATTAGCCGCTAATGAGATCCTTAATTCTTCTTGACTATGGGTAGTCCATAGTTCTTCAAAGGTTGGAGCTACCTTTCAACTGTTAAGTCTTGTAGCAAATGCACCCCAAGTAGGTGGAAATCCTAATAGGGCAATGATCACGAGTTCTTTGTCTAGAGCGGTTTCATCAATGGCCAAAAGATCATCCTTGATTCTTACTATCTTCACAAAGAAGGATGCCACTGTGTCTTATTTAGTCATATTTGTGGTCCTTAGCTCATTCTTCAAACTTGCTACTTGACCAATGCTCTTAATAGTAAATAACTTTGACAAGGCTTCATATATTTCCTAAGCATGATCGATGTTATCTATGAATGGGACAAGGTTGTCCTTTATTTATTCTACCATTAGAGTCATGTCCACCAATTCTAGTTCCTTGAATTTCACTTTGTCAACATCGCTAGAATCCTATGTAGGTTTCTTTATTTTTCCTTTGACCAAGTCTAGTACCTTGTTCTTTTCAAGGGTGTGGTCAATCCTCTTCTTCTAGGACTTGTATTTTGAGGCTCCTTCAAGTTTGTTCTCTCCCTTGATTGTGTTAGACATCTTCCTTGAATATAGTAGACTCCTTTCCTAAGATAACCCCTATAAATGGTTCCCTAATCAAGTGCTTGAGACTGCCTTTTTCTTCTTTCTTCACCAAAGCTCTGATACCATGTTATAAAATTAGAAAGGCAGAAATATTTTCTTATTCTTGATAATTACTTGTGATGTTTCTTGTTATTACGATTCTTTATATCTTCTTTCTTTTAGTTCATCAAGCAATTACCAAAGAAGCGACACATAAAACAGTAGACACCAAATGTAGGCATTATGCCAAGGCAAAACCCCCTCAAGGGGAAAACCCAATCATGAAATTCTTCCTTTCAATAGTAGTTTTTGAAACTCTTCACCCTAGACAAAGACTAGTCCTTCTCTCCACACCAAGTCAACCTCCTAGATATTCAACCCCTTTCCAACAACTTCGACTAGGCAGCAACTTTCAGCAACAGGTAGCTTTCGACAACAGTGAAACTTGAAAGAATTCGATCTCCCAATATAGGGCCCGAAACAGAGAAAGAGACACACCAAAATTTCAATTTTCTTCTTCTTCTTAGACTCCACCCAACTTGCACTTCCTTTGGTTCCGACAACAGACTTTACACTTTTCCTAGCTACAAGAGATATCGAACTTCTTGTGAGAGAGTATGTTACAAATGAATTTGATGTGCTTGTATTTATAGGCTTCATGTGAGGTCGAATTAGGGTCCTTAGGCTGACTTGATCTCTTCTAAGCCGACTTGGAGTGGAGGATACATAAATAATATTTGACTCAATACTTAACCTTTTCACATGATTCTAAAGCCCAAGAAGGGTCTCTTTAGAAGTACAATGACTCTATTGACTCAGAATAAATCCTATAAGTCCTCAATGGGGACTTTGACCTAAAACATGATGACCCAAGCATGAAACCCATGCTTTAATAAGGCACAAAAATATTAATAAAAATTCTTTTATTTATTCTTTTGACAAGTATATTACAAGATGACTCAAATACATTAAATGAAGACCGAACCTAGTTACATTTTCCAACAACTCCATACATATCGGGTCTCCTCCCATCGGTGAAAGTCTGTAAATAGAAGGGAGCCTTAGCTGAGGTGACAGTGGGCTAACTCTCCATTTGTTGCCCTTAGCCTAGCATTTTCCCTTTAGGGATCGCCCCCTTAGGTCCCCTGCTAGTTTGAGTAGTAACATTTTGGCGCCGTTGCCAGGGAGGAAGCAGGTCTACCTCCCTAGTGAATCATTGAGGAATTGATTCATTGATGACATTTATAAATATTCCTCTGGCGACACCAGTCATTGTCTAATCCCCTAATTTACTTGAAGGCAATAACATTCCTCCTTTAACTAGGGCTGCTACAAAGAGGGGAAAGCGAACTCCATCACTTGTTGGAACCTCCCTTTTCCCCAAATTCGAGAAGGTCAGTGATACATCTCCAAAGATGGCATCTACTTCAAGCACTAACTCTGAAAGGGATCAACCCAAGATGAACAAGACTGAAAAACACTTGGTCAGTGTCTTTGCCCCTTTGAAATTGAGTAACAATCCCAAGCCATTACCTGAAAAATTTAACTGATGGTTGCCCAAATTAAATGGGGATGCTACTTGGACTTCCCATGGTTTTATGAAGAATTCTACTGGCAGTTGTTCCCTAGAATGATATTTGATGAAGATAGGATCATGATGTTTTTTGCCTTATCACATGAGGGACAAGTAAGAGATTGGTATATTAGCCTTCCCCCTGGATGAAAAAAGGACTCCGATGAATTCAAGGAACTATTCATGAAAAGGTGGTCATGCAATGCCCAAGGGACCTTCAACATTGAAAAGTTCTACCAAATAACTAAGGGAAGGGAACATGTGCGAGAGTTCATTCAAAAGTTTGATAGGGTAGTCAAAGGTATACTTAATAGTTTGAAACCATCTGAAGCCAACATTCTTGACAAATTCATAAAGCATGATGTTTGAGATATAGCAATGGATACCCCCTTTTAAGGTAGGGTGGTTCATTGTCCACTAGGGGTTGGGATAACCATGGGTTCCTATATGATGAAGGGGGCTCATAGAGCTTGTAGGAACTAGGGTGATGGGCATGATGATGGGGTAGAGCTCATGTATCGGTTTTTGCCCACATGTTAAATGTGTTTGTCCCAACCATATTTTGCATTTTGTGGTACGTTTTCCTATTGAATGTGGCCAATTGTGCTTTTACTTTTCTTTTTAGCTGCATCAACCTCCGAGGCATCATTCCAGGCCTGACCCAAGGTGTGGGAAAAGGGAAGGGAGAGCTAGCCCTATGTGGACCCAGTGGAGGAATGTGGACCCAAGTGGGAGAAATGATGAATGGGTAATAATGAGTGGAAAGGGGGTAACTCGTGAGGACAAGGGAGGGGGACCACACAACCAAAATCAGGGTTTCCCGTAAAATACCATCCCTAAAATCAAATGGTTAGTAAAAGAGATCCCTTGGGACTAGAATCCAAGGTTAATATCCAAAAGGGGGTCTAGGGGACAAGAGCACAAATTTATCCCATTCTTTCCGTCGAATCCCCCCATTAATCCATGCCCAGAAGTTTCCATGATAAGAAAACTACAATACTTAATTACTAAATGACAAGGCGTACCTTTAGATTCGGGAGGCCCACCTTCAAACATATGATCATGACAGATGGGTGAGGTACCACAAGGCTGGCTCAGGTGGTAGAGAAGTGGCACAATGAGCTAGTTGGTGGCTGTCGGTTGAGGACCATCTTGGAGAAAAAAATTCTCCTCGGGATATCACCCACAAATGGTGGGTAACATTTGGCTCCAACTAGGACGTGATATCTCGAAGAAGTGGACTAAGCTACTCGAACGGTTGGTCACGAGAACTCCAACAATCTCTTGGTTATTGTAGACTTGTTACCTGCACATATAATAGATGAAGAACATGGGGAAGCATGCTTTCGCGATATCTCATGATCGCACATGCTTACTGTTAGTCCATAAAATCAACAAAAAAATAAAATATGCAAATTTTAATTCAGATGCATCTACTCTACCATGAGAAATATCATATGATGTTAGTTCTAATGTGAAATCAAATTGCAATGCATCCTACTCTACCATGCATGTGATACAATATCAAGTCTCAAGGAAAGGGGTGATACGACTTAATTTGATTGGCTCGGGCCAAAGTTCGTCGTTGAGTTTGGCAATGTAATAATAATCTTCCCCAAATTTTGCATGAATCTTGAAAGGCATTGGATCTCTATCAACCAAGACCAAGTCCCGGACCTTATATTCATTTTTAGGTTTCCACTTTTTCCTTGCTTTAGAGATTGTTCGGTTGAGAACACAAACTTCTTGAGCTGAGAGAATAGGAGAAGGCTTCTCAATTTCATGTGTTTCATAGTATGGTCCAAGCTTGATCACATGAGATATGTAGGTGGTTTCCCTATAAAGAATAAAAGGGGTTCCATCAGATTGTTGAATGGTAGCATACGATAAGTCCATTTAAACATGAACCCCAATGGTAACCCCACATTTCCTAGATAATAGCATCCCCCACACATCATGAATATCAATGACAACAACATCCATGAGGAGGGATATGTCGGGATTTCTAGCCAAAGAAACCTTAAGGTCCTTGATGAGACCTTCTACTACGACATGCTTGGAGTTAAAACCACACACCTTCTTGTATGACCGAGTGATGTTGAGACCCGACTGCTTCATAACTTTTAAGGGCATGATATTCGTGGAAGCCCCTGAGTCTAACATACAATTGTGTAAGAAAAGGACATTGATAGTCAAAGTGAGCATAAACGGTTCTTACCCATGGTTTCGGTCAAGAATATGAATCTTTTGTAATTCTTTAGGTAATTCTTCTTCCTGAATTCCCATGGACTTCTTTATCTGTTTTTGTTGCTCGGGAAGTTTAGCAATCTCTTTTAAAGGAATGGGTATGGTCATTCTTCATACGACATCTCCTATGTCAATGCCAAGTTTAACCTCTTTCCCTTTTTTTTTCTTCTTGATGTTTTCCTTCCTCAGAGGATCCTTTTTTGGATTGGCTTTGGTCGGGGGATCCTTCTTGGGAGGAATTTCAAGGATAGATTTTTTGGGAGGGACTTGCTTAGGCAATGAGTCTTCTTTGTATGATTCCTTAGAGGTTGTGGGGTCTTTTTTATTTTCCTTTCGTGAATATTGGACCCCTTTGAACCTTCCTTTGCTATCAGAGTTAAGAATGGAGTCTTCCTTTTCCTCTTTAAGGGTGACCTCACAAATGGGAGGATGTGTATATGACCCTCCTAGCAAAATGTTTAAGATATTAGATTCCAGAAGCCTAGTCATCAGTTTGTTCATCCTCAATCTCTTCCTTTTTACTTTCCTCATCCTCAGATGATGGGTCTAGCTCAACATCATTAGTTTGAGCCAAAGTGTTTGGGAATTGAGAAGAGCTCGACCTATCTTCTTCTCTTTGATTTTTGGTAAAGGGTTTTCCCTTTGGAATATAGTTAGATTTTTGGGCTCTTTCGAAGGTGGTGATTTTGTTCATGATAACCCTATCACATGCATTGGCTTCTTCGGTGAACTTGTCTATTCTCTTGAGGATGGTGAGGAGAGTTTCTTCGTGTTGATCTTTGGACTTCTCCTTTTTAACCTCAACTTTAGCTCTAGGATGGTTAGTATCTACCTTTGAGAGTCATATGTTTTCTTCAACTTCCATTGCTATCTATTTAGCTTCAGGTAAAGTGGAAGGTTTCTTATCCCTTAACACATAGGTGAAGTGGCCACCCATCACTTTTATGAGCTTATCAAGAATATTGGCTTCAGATGGCTTCAAATTATTAGGTATATCTTTGACTACCCTATCAAATTTTTGAATGAATTCTCGTACATATTCCCTTCCCTTTGATATTTGATAGAATTTTTCAATGTTAAAGGCTTCTTGGGCATTGCATGACCACCTCTTCATGAATAGGTCTTCAAAGTCATCAGAGTCTTCTATGCATGTTGGGGGAAGGCTAAGGTACCGGTCTCTTACTTATCCCTCAAGTGATAGAGCAAAAAGCATCATGAGCCTATCTTCATCAAAGATCATCCTAGGGGACATTTGCCAATAGAATTCCTCAATAATACCATGGGCAGTCCAAGATCAATTCCATGTTTGATTTTAAATAACCATTTTGAAGTCACAATAGACTTCCCTTTAAGTTTAGGTACAACGTCCCATACATCATTTTTCATAATTGGTTCATATTCTTCCGCCATAACATCCTTCCAAACTTGTTCTTTTGTTGCTTCTTCGAATGTGGATGGTTCGACGTGAATCATAGTACTCATAGCAACAACATATCCTTGCTACTTGCATGGTTGTTTCCTTTCTCTGAATGATCTACGAATGGGGACATTTATTTCAATATCTTGTAAAGTATCTCGAAGCCAAAGTGGTCTCTTCTTCGAGGGAGGATCACTTGGAGGAGGATCTAATGGATCCATAGGCTCTATGGGATCATCAACCATATTGAACTCAGGTGTAGATGGACCATCCAAAATATCCCAGACACCATTCTATTCCTTGGGAGGAAGAGGTGGAGGAAGATCTCTTGCTTTACCAAGAGCTGCATCTTCATCAAATGTTACGTCCCTACTAATTTCAACCTTCCTATGACTGGGAATATAAATTCTATATGATTTAGAATTTTCACAATAACCCACAAATGTACCTTTTCTACTAGTAGCTTCCAGTTTGTTCCTTTTGTCTTTCATCACATGAAAATATATTGGGCATCCAAATACATGAAGATGGCTGATATTAGGCTTAGTGCATGTGAATATTTCTTTAGGAGTCTTGTTTTCTAATGCTTGATGAGGCACCACGTTTTGAACATATACAAAGTAGATGTTGCTTCAGCCCAAAGGAACTCTGGCACCTTTTGATCACGTAGCATAGCACAAGCAGCTTCTAATGTAGACTTGTTCTTTCTTTCAGCTAGAACATTATGTTCGGGAGTATATGGCACAATTGTTTCCTTCTTGATTCCGCCTTTCTTGCAAAATGCTATGAATTCTTTTGACATGTATTCTCCTCCATTACCGGACATGAATACTTTGATTCTCTTTCCTGATTGATTTTCGATCAAGGCTTTGAATTCCTTGAATGTTTCAAAGGCTTCATCCTTGTGCTCAAGATAGTATATCCACGTTTTTCTTGAGAAGTCATTGATAAAGGTAATGTAGTAAATATGACCACCAACAGAATGTACAGGCATCAGACCACATATATCAGAGTGAATGAGATGAAGGATGTCATGAGTTTTGTTCTTACTAGAGGGAAATGGTCCCCTTGTTTTCTTTCCACTTGCACAACCTGTGCAAACTCCATCATGATGAGTTTGAACATTGGAAATACCAGAGACCAATTTCTTCAGTTTCGAAAGTGCATCATAGTGAAGATGAGCCAGTCTGTGGTGCCATAAGTCGCTCAAATGATTGGTATTATGAACCAATACAAAGAGAGGTCTTCCAGTGACCCTATAGAGTCCTTCAAATCTCGATCCTAGTATGAAGGGATCCCTCATAGGTGAATCAACAGGCCAAGTTAGAACAATACCTTTGATGAAGGCAACCCTCATCCCTTTGTCTTCCAATGCAGATACAGATACCAGATTCTTCATTAATCCTGGCACATACATGACATCATGCAACATAACTGATTCCCCATAATTTAGCTGAAATTTGTCGGACCTAAAACCTTTCACGGGATGAGTAGAGTTGTCTCCAAGAATGATCTTTAGCGTAGTCTCCCTCTCTACCAGATTAGAGAGGACTTCTTTATAACCATAGAAATGATGAGTGGCCCCACTATCAACCAACCAACTGTCCCGTGAATCCAGTGGAGAAGAACTAGTAAGAGCAGAAATGAGATTGTATTCAAATTTATTTACTACATTAATTTCATACATGGGAGCCTTCGATTTCTTTTGAGGAGGATTATTTTATTCACGATCACTTGAGGAGTCTCTTATTCTTCTCTCATATCTCCTGTCATGGTTCTTATTTTGATATTCCTTTCTTCTTTTGTTATTGAAGTTGCGTCTAGTGTTGTAGTGATGTCTCTTGTTCCTTTCGGGACAATCACACTCATAATGACTTGTCTTGTCACAATTGAAGCATTCAAAATGAGATAGTGATTTGTCATATCTTCCTTTTGAATTTTGAGAAGGAGGATTCCTTGATGGCCCTCCTTTTTCCTTATTCCTTTTATCATGAGAGAAATAAGCAGCGGGCTCTCCCTCTTCATGTTTTTGAATCCTTCCTCTTGCAATCATTCTTTACTCTTATTGAGTGAGATTTCCAACAATTTCATCAAATGTCGGAAGGACATTGTTGTTTCTAATTGTAGTAATGAAGATTTCCCTAATAGGAGGGAGACCTCTAAGAGTCACAACTACTAGCTCTCTGCCAAGCACATTTTCTCTAACTCTCTGCAATTGATCTCTAAGGCGAGAGATCCTCATAATGTAGGATTGAACCGTTTCCCCTTTTTTTATCTTAGTTTCCTTGAGTTGATCTTTCAGAGTGATGATTTCATTCAAGTTGTTCACTTCATACATGTCGGTTATCTTGCCATACATATATTTAGACTTTCTTAAATTCCCAACATAAGCAAGTAAATGATCTTGTAAACCATTAGCTATAATTTTCTTTGCTTTAGACTCACCTTTCTTGTACATGTTCTTGAGAAAAGCGGAAGCATTTTCTGGAGGCTCGGTCATTCTTCCTTGGATTTATTGCAGCACATCATTGTTGTCAACTATGATCTCTAATCTAACTTTCCATGCAACAAAGTTTGATGCGTCACCCAACTTTTCATGCTCCTTGAAGGTAGAGGATGACATCTCGTCCTTGAATAGGTGATCTGCTATTTGACAGAGAGGGCTTCAAAGCTTGTCTTCTCTTGGGCTTGAATTTCACCTTAGCTCTGATTCCATGTTAAATTTTTGGATTGTTCAATGTTGTATTAGTTACTTTAGACCAATTTATCTTTTCATTAACAATGCATCCAATTTGTTAGCAGTATAATCAATCATAAATGTAACTGAAGAAAGAACAATATATGTAGTGATAGAGAAGACAAAAACACAACCATAAAAGACAACAGATTGTTCCAAGACCATGGAAAACCCCACTAGGGGGGAACCCTTTCAAATATTCTTCTATAGTAGATTCTCATAAAAATATTTCAGCTGAGAGTACAGTGAGCCCAATACATATAATTTGTAGTGGATAACAATAAATCAAATCTACATATCTACAGATCTATTATAACAGCAGAGAAACCCATATCTACCATATCACTAAAGCCAGTTGATGTCAATATGTCAAAATCCTAGATCTTGAAAGAGTGACTTGATGTAGAGGATCGATATGAGACACTTTGGAGTGATGGAGTTACGATGATGATGATGCCTTGGTGGCAACACTTGGGCATGGGTTGAGCCGAGACTCAACTACTTTTGACACATGGGACCTTATTGATCTACGATCATGGGCAGCACATGGATAGATGAGACATGTGTATGCTTGTTTCTATGGCAAACTTGAGGGATGACACATTGCAGATATGATGGAGGTTGCTTCATACTGACCAGCACCCCATTGGTTACCATACTGACCAGCAGGAGCAACATTGGGTTGCTGATAATTTTGATAAGGAGTGGCTTGCGACTGTTGATAATTTTGATACGGGGCGAACTGAGTTTGCCCCTGGGGTTGCTGGTATCCATACGGTTGCTGGGCTCCATATTGAGCATGGGAACCAGGCTGCGTTTGGTAAGAAGGTTGGGATTGGAACCCACCTTGTGACTGGAGACCAGTTTGATTCTGGGGCTGATAACCGGGTTGAGCTTGAGAAGCAGGAACCATCTGCATGCCCGGTTGGGCAGGCCCAGAGAGATGTCCTTGGGAAGACTAAGCTTGGGCATCTGGCCGGAAGGTTGTCCTGGTTGGATCTGGGACGGACCTACTTGCCCAGAAGGTTGAGCCTGCTGGGTGTTTGGTTGTCCTTGCGCAACCGAGGGTTGTCCTTGCAGACCAGATGGCTGACTAGGCTGAGCAGCGGGTTGGCCTTGCTGCATGTAAGGCTGACCTCCCTGCCCAGAAGGGTAGCCTTGCTGGGTTCCAGGTTGTCCTTGTTGCGCGTAAGGTTGTCCCAGATTCCCGTAGGGTTGACCCGAAGGGTATCCCTGCTGGACTCTAGGTTGTTCTTGTTGAGCATAAGGTTGTCCCGGGTTTCTAGAAGGTTGCCCAAGATAGGTAAAGGACGGACCACCATAGGCCGAAGGTTGTCCCTGAGAGGGTTGTCCTTGTGAGCCTCCAGGTTGCCCTGGGTAGGTTTGGCCATAATACTGTTGCCCGTAATTAGGCTGCGTGTAGGATGACTGACCTTGGTATGATGGTCCTTGGGACGGCTGCCTTTGATTCGGACGGAATTGGCCACCACCGTAACCAGTGGTACCCCAAGCGACATTCAACGGAATTGAAGACTCAACCGCGGGTTGAGATGGCAAGGAGGTATACAAATGATGACCGATAGGGTCATAATAAGGGCCTTGCGCGCCTGGATTTTGGACAACATGCAAGTATTGAGAATATGCCCCCCCTGCTGGAATGGTACCAGAAGAAGGTGGGGCACTGCTTGCAGGATGAACAACTCTGGCTGCATATGCCGACTGACCACTATGTACTGGACCACGGGATGGGCCAACAACAGTAGTTACGACGGAAGAAGCCGTAACGGCACTAGCAACCGGAGTTGAATATGCGACACAAACGGTCGGATTGGTCGGAACTGACGTGACAACGGTATTATGAACTTGGGAAACAAAAGATCCCGTAGTGGGAACGATGTTATGATCCCACATGGTACCAGAAGAGGAGTTCCTAGAGCCCATGGCATCCCTCAGAGATCTATAGCGCGCAGACACTGTAATACCAAGAGGTGTAACAGTGTAGGGCGTGGATATGACCGGGGATGTGGCCGGGATAGGAGTCTCAATACTTGACATAACAGGTGTTCTGCTCGATACAGGGGATGTGTCTTCCATATCAGAAGAAGCCATCGGGGTCGAAACACCAGTAGGAGTAGAGGGATAATCCTCTTCGTAAGGTTCCCAAACAGGGTTCCAAAACAAATCGTGAAGCTCATCCTCTGGAGCACGAGAGTTCAACGGTCGGACACTTGGAATAACAGGGAAATTGTCACCACAAACCGGTGTCTCAGGAGCAGCAGAAGAAGGAGACCCTTGGTCACTAGGGACGGGAGACGGGATCGATGGATCCGCCAGGATGATCAAATTCAAAAATCCTAGACAAGCTAATGGAGAAAGACCCTACTCAAAACTAACGCAAACAAGATCTAACAAGGTAAATGTAATCGTGTTCGAATAAATTTTAAGACATTAGGACACAACTTGACCTTTTCATGTTTTAAGAGTCGAGAAAAGGACAAAAGATGACTCTAGTCGCCTTCGAATATTTAGTGAGCCTGAAGTGACAAATGCTCAAGTGAGCCTTTTCTTTTAAGGAGTCCGAAAAGGATAAAAAAGTGACTACTCTGGAGAAACTAGGCAAGGGGTTTACCAGACAATCTGTAAAACTACATATACACCTTAGCAATCATATGAAAGCCAAGGAATTTCCGTACGGAAGTCAATCTTCCTGAATGCTGTGTTCGGTGCGTTACGGGCTGTAAGGCGGCAGACATGGCTTCCTGTGGATCAAGGATGATAACCTAGTGGAGTCTCCCCATATATACGCGACGGTACATGGGAGCACAAGTCCGTACTAGACCACAGTTGAGTCACACAAGGAGGAATCACCCAACCTTAATGTGAAAACAAAAGTGACTAGGTTTAATGACGCCGGAGCACGTCTCTAGCCTAGACTTCTAGAATCTGAGCGTTATGTTCCAATGCGTTTTTATGTTCATTCGATTTATTTTAAAGTTGATCCTGAGTTAAGTTTTGGTTTTCAGGTCCTACCGTATGTAATCTCTCAAAATCCCTAAATGCAATCTATATGCCAAAACATGTCATTCCATTCGATGAATGCTAATTACAAGAGAGTTAAAGAGCTTTCATGCAAACGAAATGATCACAAATAACAAAGAGTTTCCCTAATGCAGCTAATGCAAATCAATAAACTTTTCTTTAAGACCACTAAATCACTAATCGAAATGAAAAGTCCTAATTTCATTAACTGATTCAAAGCAAAAGAGATTTTCTTTTTAATAATGGAAAAATGCACTAAAGAACTTTTGAGAAATACTACAAACAAATTCTAACCAATACACACACGTTCAGTTCCTCAAATCAGCAAATCAAACATCTAAAGAACCAAAAGATCCCAAAGAGAACAATGAGCCGTGTGATCTGGGCTCAAAGTGAGATGAAGCAGAATTCAAGTGAAGACGAGGCAAATCACCCAAATAACGTAACAAAATGATTCACAACTACCAAACAAGTGTAAGGGAGCAAACACAAGAGTCGACTGGACCACAAAAAGATCAAAACACCTTAGGAAGGCTCGATTCACAAGGCCACTAGATGCCCTATGGCTAGAAATGCGAAATCGGTAGAAAAAAGCAAACACCCAAAGGGTAGCGATTGAAACTAGTCAAATCACACTCCAACACACTCGAGTAGTCTAATAAAGGTACTTAGGACAAAACCAAAGCTCAAAAAGTTGAGAACCAAGCAAACTTCAAAAGTTTACAGGCCTGGCGCGACTGTCAGGCTGCAACAAGCGCCTTTCAGGGATTAGCGCGGGTTGTAAGTGTGCAACATGCGCCAACTGGCGCGACTGTCATGCTATAAACTAGCGCCAGTCGAGTTTGCTATGGAAAAATAAGAACAAAAGAGCCAAGGTCAAACCAACAATACCTAAGCACTCTCAAGAGGCAAAAACAACACATACATTCAACCCAGAAGGCTAAACGAGCGGGAGAAACCAAGGAAACAATCAAGGAACAAGGCAAGTTCCAAGTCGTTCAGTTTGCAAACCAAACCGGAGATGGACTGAAGTAGCGTTGATCTACTTCGCTAATGCAAAGCAATAGCATTTCGAAGGCTATCTGGCCAGACTTCAGGCTCCGTGTAAAGTTTACAAATCAAACAACAAGACAAGATAAACAAACAAGGCAAAAGCCAAGTCCCCAGTGGAGTCGCCAAATTGTTGTACAGGTAAATCCCCTCTGCGGACAAAGGCGATCCCACTAGCCTAAATGGGGTCTAGCAACAATCGAACAATGCTAACACGCAGGTTCCTAATTGCAAAGTAAAGGCTAATGATGAGAGTCTACCTCGAATCCAACGCTAGTATTCGTAGAAGCGTCGTCGCTTCCGTTCTTTCGCTTCAGCTGGTCACAATCCTCACGATCCTCATGAACAAACACCTGCACATGCAAAGAACAAGACAAATACAAGCATAAAATCCAAGAAATGCAACTATGTATCAATCATAAGGATACAACTCAAACATCATTATAAAGACACATGAGTGGAACCATAATGATAGTCGTCTATTATTATTGATAAACAAAAGAGAATTCAACCAAGTTCTGACGTCAAATCCTCCTTTGGCTGTGTGATCAGCAACACATGCCTTGCAAAGCTTGTAGGGGATGGGAAACAAGCCTCTCTCTCCTTGATTACTTGGACATGGATCTCCTCCTTAAAGATATAGCCTTATAGGGATGAACAAGGCTTCTTGTAACATGAGCTTAGCAATTCTCAAGCTTTGGGACTTAGATTTGGGAGCTTGAAAAGTAGAATTACTAACTAGCTTGTCAAAGGGAAAAGAACAAGCTTATATAGAGGTAGGAGGAGTAGATAAGACCATCCACCAATTTCAATGGATTGTCCTTATCATTAGGAAGCTTCCATGAGAGGTGGAGAACTACTTCCCTCCTTGGGAGATTTGAAGCCCAACTAAACTAACTCAAACTGGAATCAGTTCATGGATAGGTTAGAAGGAACCTTCGAAAGTTTGTTTGTTAAAAACTTTACCCAACTGGGTTGGCTCTAGTGCGACTCTGAGACAGAGCGCCAGCTGGCGCACCTTCTTTGGAGGATTTCCCCTATTGGCGCGAGTGATACACTATGGAACAATGCCAACTATTTTTTGGGTATTTTGCAGAAGGGGTCTTTAGGGCATATGAAGTACATACTCTAGGGGATTCAATGCAGGTGTTTTCAAGTTATCTCACTTCTCACAGGTCCCGGAATAGGTCCTCCAATGTACGGGAGAAGGGGTAACAGGGACGGTGACAAAATACTGTGTAACAGAGATATCTAAAGAGGATACGCTGCCCTAGAGGATGCCCTAGATCCTAACGCTATCATGGAGGAGATTTTAACGCAGTATAGGAAGCCTACATAACGCCGTAAGGAGAGATATAATTGCTGGTCTAAAAGAGAAGCCCTATGCTGCCCTATACACAGCTCTATGGAGAGCCCTATGCTGCCCTATACACAGCCCTATGGAGAAGCCCTAACGCTGCCCTATGAAGAAGAGCTAACACTGCCCTATGGAGAAGCCCTAATGCTGCCCTATGGAGAAGCCCTAATGCTGCCCTGTGGAGAAGAGCTAACGCTGCCCAATGGAGAAGCCCTAACGCTGCCCTATGTAGAAGCCCTAACACTGCCCTATGGAGAAGAGCTAACGCTGCCCTATGGAGAAGCCCTAATGCTGCCCTATGGAGAAGCCCTAACGCTGCCCTATGGAGAAGCCCTAACACTGCCCTAAGGAGAAGCCCTAAACGTTGGTCTATCCTACCCTAGCCGTAAGTCCATGATGCGCTAGCCGCAGGCTACTTCAAGTGACTGAATTGTTGGATGGAGGGCCAAGGATTTAGGGCCGAGAGGGCAGGTTGCAAGGCCGAGTAGATGAGGAACTAAGCACTGGAAATTAAGTGACTGTTTGGGCACGTTGAGGAGGCCGAAAGCTACAACAAGCATGGTGCTGCAAAATTGGGACAACAGCATGGTACAACAATGCAAATTGGGACAACAAGCATGGTGTTGCAAATTGGGACAGCAAGCATAGTGCTACCATAACAATTGGGACAACAACAAGAACATAGTGTTGCAATTTTTCATGGTGGACACATAGGACAACAAGTACATAGTGCTGCAATGTTTCATGGTGGACACATAAGACAACAAGTACATAGTGCTGGAATGTTTCATGGTGGATACATAGGACAACAAGAACATAGTGCTGCATTGTTTCATGGTGGACACATAGGACATCAAGTACATAGTGTTGCAATGTTTCATGGTGGATACATAGGACAACAAGTACATTGTGCAGCAGTGGCACAATGGGACAACCATGACATTGTGCAACAGTGGCACAACGAGACAACCATGACATTGTGTAGCAGTGGCACAATGGGACAACCATGACATAGTGCAACAATGGCACAACTGGACAACCATGACATTGTGCAGCAGTGACACAATGGGACAACCATGACATTGTGCAGCAGTGGCACAACGTGACAACCATGACATTGTGCAGCAGTGGCACAATGGGACAACCATGACTTAGTGCAGCAGTGGCACAATGGGACAACCATGACTTAGTGCAGAAGTGGCACAATGGGACAACAAACATGTGCAGCATGGTGTTGCATGATGAGGTGCAACATGATGACGAGATGCAGCACAATGATAGGTGAGGGAGTGACCTTGGAGAATCAATTGAAGCAACATGTCTTCAACTGATCTCATGTATCATCTTGTTAGAGATGATCTATGCTCTTATCTAGATAAGTCAAAGTGTTGACTTCTGTTGTAAATGTACTATCTCTCTCTCTCTCTCTCTCTGTTGAACTATTGAAGAACATATAATAAGAATTGATCAAGGGTTTCCCCACACTGGGGTTTGTCCCTGGCTAGCGCCACATCTTGTGTCCTCTTGTCTTGGCTTGTCTTTTGAGATTTATGTTTATGTTCTATCTGCAATTTATTTTAATGCTGATGTGATTGCTAATCTGGAAAAGATATTGAGCTCACTATGAAATTTGAAATAAATTTCTCTAAGCATAGAACATACCTAAAATTAACAATGTTCTACTGCTTTGTGGTATGTGTTGGGTACATACATTCCTATATTGTGTTTACATTTGTAAATTAAATCGTTATTTCATTGTAGATGATAGGAACACTCTATTGATAAGCTTTTGGCTTATCTTAGATGATCTAATTCATTGTTGTTCTAACGATTTACGCTTGAAGAATTATGTAGTGTCTACAGGTTCCTCAACCCTTGGGCTCTAAGTTCACAAACTATGGGCACATGTTGACCTCCTTTGGACTTCAAATATTTTTTATGTTTTTTCTAACTTTGCTAAGGTTGTAGCTTGCATTTATATTTCGAAAATACATTTAGCCATTATCAAGGGTTTATAAAAAAATTATTTCTCTAAATTTCCTCAAGCATTGTACACATGTATATTTTGTAAATATATTTGTAAAATAGATTTTTATAAATAATTTTATTTTCTAACCTTTGTTTGCATTTGGGGTTTTGGAATTATTTTGAAATTTTGTATATATTGGGATTTTGGGTATTTATGAATTCTTTTGTGCATGTGAGATCAAGTTAGAAGAGCTATACAAGCGAAATAAAGAACATATCTATACAAGCGACCGCAAGAACAATGCTATTAGCAATTGATTTACAACCTAAATTTTGGAGAGACGCTGTTGGGGCAGAAATATATACTATGAACAGGGCACAACTCTGGGTGAATAGTGACAAAACTCGATATGAATTATGGAAAGAAAGACTTGCTTCGGTGAAATATTTCGGAATATTTAGAAGTAAGTTTTTTATGAAGATGAATGATGACTCACCAGGAAAGTTTTATTCTTGGGTCGATGAAGGCATTTTTCTTGGATACTCTACAAGAATGAAGGCCTACAAATGCTACAACAATAATTTGTGAAAGATAATTGAAATAATTGATGTAAAGATTGATGAGGATCTTCTTAAGAAAGAAGTTGAAATCAGTTGAGAAGATCAAATTCTTGGAGATCCAGAAGAAGATATTGCAAAAGAAGAAAAGGATCCAAAGAATCAAAATGAACCATCTCAAACTCCACCAAGGGTAAAGTTTGTTTAAAAACATCATGTAGAAGATCAACTTATCGGTGATGTATAAAATGGAATACAAACTCAAAGAAAGATGACAAATACACCAAAAAGGAATGATATTGCCTTACTATCCACGATAGAACCAAAAAATTTCACGTAAGCAAGGACCCTCACTAGATAAAAGAAACCGAAGAAGAGATGTATCAAATTGAAAAAAATGGAACATGGGAGTTGGTATCTCATCCAAAGGAGAAGAATGTCATAGGAACCAAATGGGTGTTCAAGAACAAGATGAATGAAGAAGGACAAATCATCAAAAACAAGGTAAGATTGGTGTGCAAGGGGTACTCTCAAATTGAAGTAATTTACTTTAAAGAAGCCTTCACTCTCGTTGCCCAATTAGAAGCCATAAGGATGTTTTTGGCATTGTCTTTCTCTAAAGGCTTCAAATTTTATCAAATGGACGTAAAATCAACATTTCTATATGGTGACCTAAAAGAACAAGATTAAATGGAACAACCAGAAGGGTTTGACTCAGCAGAAAGAAAATATTTTGTTTGCAAATTAAAGAAGGCCTTGTATGGATTAAAATAAGATCTAAGAGCCTGGTCCACTATACTTGATCATTATCTTCAACAACAAGGCTTTAGGCGATATGATATGAACATGTACTAAAAATTGATGTAGAAGTGATTAGGCATCTAAGAATTGAATGTTAACTGAAAGTGCGGAAATTGAGGAAAACTGCTGGAGCAGAACACTTTACGACAGTTGATAAACCATAAGAAAGATGCAAAACAGAAGTATAAACAACAAAAACACAGATATACCAGACAACAAGATTTATTACGAAGTTTGTTCTTGATGGACTATGTCTCCAGGTCCACTTTCAAGATGGGCGACCGTTTTTATTAGGAATGAGAAGGAAGACGTCGATTACACAGTGATTTGGACACACTGAACTTGCACACAGGCAATTTTGACCTCTTTCATCAGATATCTCTCTGAACCATCTTTCCAATACCACTTACGGTTTCCAAATCCGACTCTGGATGCTCCTGAAACACTAAAAACAAAATCAACTCTATCCCTCCAAAACCTGCATACAAAAGCTGAAAACCACTCTCCTATTCTTCATGGAAAAAATTTGCCTTTTAAAGGCCTCTGGGTACATAAAAAACTCCTTTGACTGCATTCTAGGTGAATTGGCTGACTTCTGGGGTTGAACTGGTTGATAGAAGCCACCTCAGGGCTTAGTCATGGTCATGAAATTAATTGAAAACCAATTTTTTAGTTAAAAAACCAAAAATACCATAGTATAACCTCAAAACCGTTAACATTTGGTTAACTGCGCGGAGGAGATTGCCAGTGCATGTGAACAATCGACCTGGCTTGCGGTTTGGATGCCGGCAGTTCCCCCGACTGGCGGTTACAGTGATGGTGGCGGTGGTGGTTTGCGTCGCGTTCACATGTTGACTCCGCTGCGGTCTATGAAGTGGCGGTTAACAAAAAATGGTCAGCACATACATCTGATGGTTTGTATTACCATATTTACATGTCAACATTGCGGTCCCTTGGTCAACTCCCCGCACGGTTTAGGTTGGCGAGTAGTGCTAACCTCCACTGCTATTCCTTCTGATCATATGGTGGCGGTTCCCCGATACGGTCAAGGCTGTGGTTAGGGGGCTGTTTTGTATTTGCTTGTAATGTTTTTACAATTAAATAGGCCGAGAGTGTATGTTTTAGGTTTAGGCTTATATTTTAATGTTTTTACAGTGAGGGTGGTGGTGGCGGTTTGCGTCACGTTCACATGCTGACTCCGCCGCGGTCTATGAACTGGTGGTTAACAAAAAATGGTCAGCACATACATCCGACGGTTTGTATTACCGCATTCACATGTCAATGTTGCGGTCCCCTTGTGGTCAACTCCCCACACGGTTTAGGTTGGCGAGTAGTGCTAACTCCATTGCTATCCCTTCTGATCATATGGTGGCTGTTCCCCGATACGGTCAAGGCTGCGGTTAGGGCACTGTTTTGTATTTGTTTGTAATGTTTTTACAATTAAATAGGCCGAGAGTGTATGTTTTAGGTTTAAGCTTAGATTTTAATGTTTTTTTATGTATTTTTAATACATAGATGTAATGTATTAGGGTTTAGGACTTCAGGGAAAATGCATTAGGATTCCTAGGGTAAACAATGATGAAAAGATAACTTAGGAGTTAGGGTTTAGGTCTAGGCTTAGGTAAAGAGTTTCTTTTAACTTTTCAAGACCCATGTCATCTTTGCAAAGTGACATCGGTGAAATTGAAGCCTTTACCAGATGGTCGACCCTTGTACATCCTTGTGGTCTCCGTTTGACATTTGTCAACATTGCACGATGACGACCATCACATCTTTGAAACTGACACTAGTGGTGATGATGAAAAGACTATGTCATTGACCAGGTACTTTAACTTGAATCCTTTTACACAATCAACCATATCGATCATAAATCCTGCAAAGTCGAACGACAAAACACATGTCGTCGACCAAACCCTGGGGAATTGTCGATGAACTTAAGTCGACAACCAGGCGCCAAACCCGTATCAACTGAACGCCATGAACATTACTTTGAACATTACTTGAACAACCTGATCATAACCAACACTGTCGAAATTGAACGACACCCATAAACTGAGGTGACAACGATATGGAACATTGATGACAACACTTTGAACACTTGTGCAATTGGATCGACAAATCCTCCTGGATCATTCCTCTCCACTTGAAAGCTTTTGGACCATAAAATTTTGACTAATCAATTAGTCGATGTGGGTAGAACTCCCTCTCTTTCCACCTTGACCTGACATTGTACCAATACCTTTGATCAATCACCTGCATGTGATGACCCTGATGATGCTGACAATGATACCTTTCGATTCGCTGACCCGTTTCTTCCATTCGCAGTATGAACAACTTGCAACGATGGGAAAACAACTTGTTATCAACATGGCAATTGAATTCTTTCCATGAAGAATCATGAGTTAGTGATTCAAAAATATCTTTGAAAATAGTATTGTAGAACTCTGTTCAATACATCTGATGAGTATTAACAATCTACTTTTCGGAATAACTGAAATATTCAAAGACTCCTTTGATTTTGACTTCATATCAATTACTTGACTTGATTTACTTTCCTGTTGACTGATTACTAAGTGAATTTGCTGCATCGAACTCATCCAACTGTGATGTAAAGAATACTGCAACTTAGTTTGACTTTGAAAGTATCTAAGTAATTGTTGATTTACTCGAATCACTATTTCTTCGTCTATTAACTGATATTTCCAGTCACTAACACTTTTAGTTTTCAAACCATGATAAGGAAACTTTAAATCTGCTTTCGAAAATGCTTTGTCATGAAAACTTATAGACTTCCTCTCCACTTGAAAAGAGGCTTCATTACTTTTTAAAGCATGAAATGATGATGCAATACCTGACTTTGCCCAATATTGACCTGCACCCCTGAAACTGAAAATAAACATACCATCTGAAACCACTATCTGATTAGACTCACATGTACCATTCCTTGCAATACACTATTGATGATGATAGTTTCTAGAATTCAGTTGAATGAATAAATTGAGATTCATTCGGTCTTTAAGAAGATGTTCATAGGACATTAAATGTATCTCATGTTGCTTATCTTGTTCATGAATAAGATTTCTTGGAAAATAATTAACCACCTTGACCAATTGATCTATAAACTGAATCTCGCATTCTGAACAATCATCCTTATGTTGTTCCTTAATAAACATGAGTACATATTTACTTGAACTTATTAACTGCTTAACTTGATTTGTAACAATTAAATCCAAGTTTGATTTGACTTTATGTGCCCTAACAATAAATTCAACCCCTTCTTTCTTTAGGTGATATTTATGTTCTCTTCTATAAAACACGACATATCTATCATAAAGATAAGGACTTCCTAAGACAACCCCACATATGTCTATTGGGACCACATCTAACTCCACTTCATCAATGTACTTAGATGTAACTGCAAATTTTAACCGACATTGCTTTGTGACATGTATTTGAGTTGATTTATTAATCCAACCTAATGGGTATGGTCTTGGACGTTTCTGTGTTTCCAACCCCAATTGATTAACTATATGCTCAGATATTAAATTTGCTTGCGACCCACTGTCAAACATTGTGTCAATCTTTGTATGCTTAGAAGTTATCATTATGTGGAAGAGTTCAATTATTTTATCCTCATGTGGAGGATTTATGTTTGAAGAAGATAAATTTGTTTTCGAACTTGAACCAGTATCAGAAGTTTTACCTGTCGTAACCATGGCGGTTATCCCCCTTTCATCACCTGAATCTGAACCTAGATCCTGTTGGACTGCTGCAATGGCCTTCTTTTCATCCTTTGCCTTAAGGAAATTTTTGGGCTTAAGTTCTGGATGAAGTTTCCAGCACATCGATTCATCATGATTGATTCTCTGGCAATGAGAAAAAGTAGGTCTTTTCTTCTAAACGATCGTTGATTTCTTTCTCTTCGAAATGTTCTTCCCCTTACTGTCACTAGAATGTCTGGTTTCCATCTCTTTGGATGACTGCGATGAAAACTTGAATGGTCTACCACTTGATTCAATATATATGGCCTGAACACACACCTCATCAAAATCATCAGGATTAAACATCAATAAAGTATGCTGCAAATATGAATGTAAACTGCCGATGTATTTTAACAAATTTTCACGTGTATCCAATGAAATACCAAGCGCCAATGGTTTCTTTCTAAACTCTTGAACACTCTACCCTTTACCTTGCCTCAGATGCTGCCAATCAATAACAACTTGCTGCATGTATCCTAAAGGATATAATTGTTTCCTAAGAGCTTTCAAAAACTTAGACCATGAAGAGATGACTTTTCCTTTACGCTTTACATCTAGCTGAGTTTTACTTTCCCACCAGATTAAATCTGTTCCCCCCATTCTAAGTGTAGCTAATTGAATTTTAGTTTTATCTTTAGAAATGTTCTGAATACGACAATACACTTATAAATGCTTTATCCAGTTATCTAACATTTCAGGATTCATTTCACCATCATAAACAGGTAACTCAAATTTAACATCAAGTTTCAAAAGAGATGTTTTCTTAGGTTTCTTTTCCATTTTAGGTTCTGCACTGGAAGAAGTAGAAGAAAAAGAGGATGATGGAGATGATGGAGGTGAAGGAGGGTTATCATTCTTCCCTTTACCTTTGTCCTTCTTCGATGACTTTGAAGGAGCAACTGCATCTCTCCCCTTCTTGTCTTCGTACAATTCTCCCAACATCTGTTGCATGGTTAAGAATGCCTGCTGAAACTGCTCTTCACTCATCTTAGTCTTAGTGTTTTCACTTGCATCAGGTTTTGACATGGTCGATTTCTGAACGACTCGTCGCTTTCCAATCTTTGGATCGATCTGCTCAAGGATTCCTTCTCCTCGTTGCGACTTAGACCTGGTTAACATTCAATGGCACATTCTACAAACGAAACCTGCTCTAATACCAAATTATATGATATGATATGACCATATACTAAAAACTGATGTAGAAGTGATTAGCCATCTAAGAATTGAATGTTAACTGAAAGTGCGGAAATCGAGGAAAACTGTTGGAGAATAACACTTTACGATAGTTGATAAACCATAAGAAAGATGCAAAACAAAAGTATAAATAGTGAAAACAAAGATATACCAGACAACAAGATTGATTATGGAGTTCGTCCTTGATGGACTACGTCTCTCGGTCCGCTTTCAAGATGGGTGATCATTTTTATTAGGAATGAGAAGGAAGAAGTCGATTACATAGTGATTTGGATAGACTGAACTTGCACATAGGCAATTCTGACCTCTGTCATCAGATAACTCTTTGAACCAGCGTTCCAATTCCGCTTACGGTTTCCAAATCCGACTTCGGATGCTCTCGAAACACTAAAAACAAAATCGTGTCTATCCCTCCAGAACTTGCATACAAAAGCTGAAAACCATTCTCCTATTCTTCATGGACAAAATCTGCCTTTTAAAGGCCTCTGGATACATAAAAACCTCCTCTGACTGCATTTGAGGTGAATTGGCTAACTTCTGGGGTTTAATTGGTCGATTTAAGCCTCCTGAGGGCTTAGTCATGGTCATGAAATTAATTGAAAACCAATTTTTTAATTAAAAAAACCAAAAATACCATAGTATAACCTCAAAACCGCTAACATTTGGTTAACTGCGCGGAGGAGATTGCCAGTGCATGTGAACAATCGACCTAGCTTGCGGTTTGGATGTCGGCAGTTCCCCCGACTGGCGGTTACAGTGATGGTGGCAGTGGTGGTTTGTGTCACGTTCACATGTTGACTCCGCTGTGGTCTATGAAGTGGCGGTTAACAAAAAATGGTCAGCACATACATCTGACGGTTTGTATTACCGTATTCACATGTCAACATTGCGGTCCCTTGGTCAACTCCCCGCACGGTTTAGGTTGGCGGTTAGTGCTAACCACCGCTGCTATCCCTTCTGATCATATGGTGGCGGTTCCCCGATATAGTCAACGCTGTGGTTAGGGGACTGTTTTGAATTTGTTTGTAATGATTTTACAACTAAATAGGCCGAGAGTGTATGTTTTAGGTTTAGGCTTAGATTTTAATGTTTTTTAATGTATTTTTAATACATGGATGTAATGTATTAGGGTTTAGGACTTTAGGGGAAAATTCATTAGGATTATTAGGGTAAACAATGATGAAAAGATAGCTTAGGAGTTAGGGTTTAGGTCTAGGCTTAGTTAAAGAGTTTCTTTTAACTTTTCAAGACCCATATCGGCACTGCAAAGTGACATCGGTGAAACTGAAGCGTTTACCAGACGGTCAACCCTTGTACATCCTTGTTTTCTCCGTGCGACATTCGTCAACATTGCACGATGACAACCATCACATCTTTGAAACTGACACTTGTGGTGATGACGACAAGACTATGTCGTTGACCATGTATTTTAACTTGAATCCTTTTACACAATCAACCATATCGATCATAAATCTTGCAAAGTCGAATGACAAAACACATGTCGTCGACCAAACCCTGGGGAACTGTCGATGAACTTAAGTCAACAACTAGGCGCTAAACCCATATCAACTGAACGCCATGAACATTACTACGAACATTACCTGAACAAACTGATCATAACCAACACTGTCGAAACTGAACGACACGCATAAACTGAGGTGACGACGATACAGAACACTGATGATGACACTTTGAACACTTCTGCAATTGGATCGACGGATCCTCCTGGATCATCAGGAAAGGAGTTGCATGAAGCAATCTTTATATGAAGATGGACAAAGACAATCTACTAATCACACTAGTATATGTGGATGATCTGACTTTTGGGAGAAACAATGATGAAATGAGTCATAAATTTGACCAAAACATGTTAAAAGAATTTGAAATGTCAATGATTGGTGAGTTGTCTTACTTTCTTAGACTTCAAGTAAGTCAAACCAAAGCAAGTATGTTCATGTCACAAGCAAAATTTCTCAAAGATATGATTAAGTGATTTGGGATGGAAGAATGTGCTATTGTGAGCACCCCTATGATTATAGGTTGTAAGCTAAGAAAGGAAGATGAATCTCCTAGGGTGGATGCTAGTCTTTATAAATCAACAATTGGAGCTCTTTATATTTGACAACTGTTGAAGAATCTAGGGAAAATAAGTGTAGTGTGATTCTTCATTACTTGATAACAATTTGTGGAGTTTTTTTACTTTTTCTTGTTAGCTTAATCTTCTTCTTCTTCTTATTAATGCATGTGTGTGTACTTCATCAAACTGCTACCAAAACATAAGAACAAGAACACAAGATGTTGGCTCTCTTTCAGGGCCAAAACCTATCTTCTCTTGAGAGGAAAACCCTTTAGTAAGTTTCTCTTATTGAAGCTTCTTATTGATCAATGCCAAACCCTAGACCCCTGACAAGAATAGCCTCTAAGCACAAGTAAAGTCCTTTCTCTTTTCTACACTTTGTTCCTCGACACTTCCTTCTTCTGACACTTCATTCCTCGACACTTCGTAAATGTTTGACTATTATCAATATTTGAAGAATTCACATAAGAGAAACCGGATTTGTAATCCATCTATTATAGCATCATATCAATCAACATTGTCATAGTCCAAGGCCTTGACTAACAACTCCATCTCTTCATGAGATCTTGAGCTACAATGCTGGCAAGACCAATGATTTATAGACACCTTCATCATTATCTCTCAAGGTACATACCCGCTCGGGTGTTATCTGAGTATGACCTTTTAGGACTATTCTTATCTTGGGTTGCGTACTCTTGTCTTGGATGCCCTACACATCCTCAAAGAGTTTCAAATGCCAAATGATTACCTAATCCTCCCATTATTTCTTCCCAAGTGAAGAGAAGAATGTTGTGTCTATCTTATGTCTACATTTCCATTCATGGCCTTCATTTAGACTTACGGTTGTTAGTCCTGGTCTAGTGCATGACCCATGAGATTGAAAAACACAAATGTCACTCCTTTGTAATCAGGGGTGATCCAAAACTCCCTTTCAATTAGGGACTTGTCAGAGCTCCCTCTTAACTAGAGACTCTTTCATTCGTCAACAACTTCTTCTTCGTGGGTCCTTCAAGTGCTTGATCTCCTTCCTTTATTTGATGTCATGAAGTCTTTGTTCGAACTTCTTCTAGGTAGGGCACCATCCATCAATCACTTTCCTCCCTGGTTTGTCATGTCATTGCTTCCTTCGTGGAAAGTGTCTTTCTTGCCATACATCAGGTTTTCTTGTCATCTGGATATGCCTTTGTCATATGTCCATGCTTCAGAATAATCCTCTCATGTATGCTTCATTGTACTTGCTTGTTTACATGCTTCGACCTAGTAGCCCATCATGACTTCATCTTGATATTGCTTTAAACATTTCTTTTGTTGGATGGCTTATTCATCACGACATATTTGTAGAGTAGAATCAGTTATCTGCATCTTTTATATCTCCAAGGCCTTCATAGGTGTCAAGGGTCCTTCCTTTCATTGTCAAAGTTGTCCTGCCTTCTTTCGAGAGATATCTTCAAAGTATCTTGTCAGATAGCGATTCTCGGTGATCATGGTGTTCTTCACATGCTTGATCTCTTTCTTTATTTGCTTCTTCTTAGCTAGATGGGTCAACCATCTTATGCTTCTTGTGAGAGCATTTCTTCATTGATTGCTTCCAGGACTAGTAAAAACATTTCTTCTTGCTTCTTAGTCAGCAATCTTAAACTCCTTATGTGAGAATATTCTTTTGTTGACCTTCATTGCGATGTAGTACATGCCTTCGAGCATGTCCTTAGTGAAAGAGATTCTTTCATACTTGATCATGTTTATATAACTATTCCCATGACTCAATAATATACAAATGATAACATGAATAAACTTGGATGCATACATACCTCATCTTGATTCTCCTTTGATCATCTTAGCTTCATTTGGTTGTCCTTGGTGTGGCCCTTCTTGCTTCATCTTAGCTTGCCTGCACATCATCCTTTTCTTGAATCCCATGAATGGGACTTTCCAATGAGACATCTGCTTCTTATTTATGAATCTTCTTTTGAAGATTCCATTATAGGACCTTGAAGACCCTTACCTTGCAAATGTTTCTTTCCTTTTGATGATGGAGGTTTTCTAAGATTCTTATTCATGATCAATTTATAGTGGATGAGGTCCTATTCTAGGTATGCTCGTTCTATATGAATATCTTGAGCTATGTTCATCGTGCTCCTATATTCTAGAAGATATTTCTAACCATGCCTTTTTGTTCTCATTTATAAATTCTCTTTCTACATGAGTATCTAGAACTATATGTACTTCATACTTCTAGATTCTAGAAGATGTTTCTAGTCATGCAATTTTATTTTATTCCTACATGCTCCTATCCTACTCAAAACCTTGAAAGAAGACTTGAAGTAAATAGTTTGTCTTAGTCATAGTAGTGATCCGGACGATCTTCCTTCTTTTGCTTCTTTTCGTCTTCTTTCACCTCTTGAGTCATGTGAGCTTCTTCTCTCTTTCTTTTGTTGTTGTTGTCCTTCTTCAGCTTAGGAAAATTCCTTTTGTAGTGTCCATATTCTTGGTATCCAAAACATTGGATTTTGGACATGTCTTTGTTGTTTGTTCTTCGTGGACCAAAGTTGCCAAATTTTCCCTTTCTCTTGGCCATGGTAGCAAGTGCTTGCTCCTTTGATCCCACATCTTCCTTTGATTTAAGTCTGGTTTCCTCTGTCTTGCATAGAAACCACATTTCATTGAGTGTGGTTACTTCCTTCTTGGCATATATGCTTGATGTGAAGTTGCCCCAATCCTCAGGTAGAGCATTGAGTACTACAGTTGTCATCTCTCTATCAGACATGACTTCCCCAAGCTCTTGAAGTTTATCTCTCATTTCAAATATTTTCATGAAGTAGGGAGTTATTCCTTCCTTTGTTATCTTCATCTTGTATAGTCCATTCCTTAGAGATATTACTCTCCAGTTGTGGATACCGAGAATAGCTCTACTAGCTTATCATAAATTTCTTTTGATGTTTCAAATTTGGAGACATAAGGATTGAGAGAGTCTTTTATTGATTCTATCAGAATCCTTTGAGCTCTTGTCTCATCCTTATTATACTTAGCTAAGGCTTGAGTTTCTTCCTTCGCAGGTATAGTGATATTCCCTTTGACATGTTTTAGAAGTTCATTCTCCTTGAGAAGTAAATCAGTCCTCTTCTTCCATGCAAGAAAGTTATTGGTACCTACCAATTTATTGCTTTCCTTGCAAAAATACATTGATGCATATTCAAAAGGGGACATGTACTTACTTGATAGATTTTGAGATGTAGTGGATTTTTTTTCTTCTTGAAGACTTGATGGCTTGACTTCTTAGGATCTTGATGTTCTTCAAGTTTCCTTCTCCAAGTGGACTTGATTGATGATGAGATTTGCTTGATAACTTGTAGCTTGATGTAGGTCCTGCTTCAATCTGCTCTTCTTTGTAGGTGACTTTATGTAAGGCTCTTCTTCTTGCTATGTAGTCTTCCTTGGTGAATGATAGGTGATAGGCCTTCTTTTCCTTGAGTAGATTTGGCTTGATGCTTCAACCTTGTAGATGACTTTCCTTGATGAGTGTTCTTGAGTTTCCCTTTCCTTAATGTGTCACCTTAGCTCTGATACCATGTTGAAGAATCTAGGGCAAATAAGTATAGTGTGATTCTTCGTTACTTGATAACAATTTGTGGAGTCTTTTTACTTTTTCTTGTTAGCTTAATCTTTTTATTCTTCTTAATAATGCATGTGTGTGTGCTTCATAAAACTTCTACCGAAAACATAAGAACAAGAATACAAGATGTTGGCTCTCTGCCAGGGCCAAAAATCTCTTCTCTTCAGAGGAAAACCCTTTAGTAAGTTTCTCTTATTGAAGCTTCTTATTGATCAATGCCAAAACCTATACCCCTGACAAGAATATCCTCTAAGCACAAGTCAAGTCCTTTCTCCTTTTTGCACTTTGTTCCTCGACACTCCTTCTGGTACTTCATTCCCCGGCACTTCGTCCTCCTTCCAGTACTTCGTTCTTCTTTCAACTTGTTGGTAAACTTTGTTGTACTTGCTCTAGAAGAGATATCTTTGATGAAACCCTTTTCTCATGATGATTCCTTTCTTCTTTTCACCAATCAATGAACTTGTATAACTATAATGGGAGGGTTGTTATGACAGCAAAGACAACCTCTTTACCTTCACACGTGTGACTATTTTCCTTGTGATGTTCATGTCTTCCTTCTTCACTTGAGAGAGCTCCTTCTACGCTTGAGTGAGGGGCCTTATATGTCTACTTAGATTGCCCAACCAATGAAGTTATGTGACTGTGATGATAGTGCTGTAATGACCGCAGGAAGAGGCTTTGTTTCTCACACGTGTGACTATTTTCTACCCTAGAAAACAATCATCTTAACTTCGGCCTAGACTTTACCTTGTACGTTGCACTAGAGGCTCCCTTTCTTGTCACTTGATCACACTTTACTTGCACCTTTTCTTCATTGATTTCAGAGATGGATTGTTGACATTATAATGGAGTGGACAACCTCTCTATATAGAGGACTATCCCTCCTTTTAGGCCGACTAGAAGATTGCAAGCCGACTTGACATTTATAATTCAGATTGCTTATTTTATAGGTGTCATTGCATGGAGGAGACTTGTTGACTTTGCTTGGAGGTATTCTCTTGACTCTAATACATAAACATACATGGTGTAACATGCCCTTAAGGTCTTCAACATTTTCTTTTGGCTATTTGACTCACATATAACACTTTAACATGTGCTAGACCTATTTCGATGAGCAAGAAACTCATTGATATATATTATAAAAACAATATTTCTTTTCTTGAATAAATACAAATATCAAAAGTACATTTATGAAGACCAAACCTAGTTACATTTCCTTCAACAACAACTTCACGACCAAACATCACGTAGGCAGTAGGAATGGTGGAAAGATTCCAATACACCTCGAAGGAATCTCATATGCTAGCTGTAAAGAGAATACTCAGATACCTAAAAAGCTCTCTTGATTTTGGATTATAGTACCTTAAGAGCACAAATATTACCTTGACAACATATATTGATGCAGATTGGGAAGGAAGCGTTTATGATTAAAAGAGTACCAGTGGGAAGGAATTCTTCTTGGGAGGTTGTCTTGTGTCTTGCATTAACAAGAAACTATCTTTTATATCTCTCTCCATAACTGAAGTCGAGTACATAATAGTAACAAATTATTGTACACAAATCCTATGGATGAAGGAAGCCTTGAAGGATGTCAACATAGAAACAAATCAACCTATCACCATCTACTGTGACAACACCAGTGCAATTAGCCTCTCAAAGAATCTAGTCATGGATTCAAAGACAAATCATATCCCAATCAAGTGTCACTTCCTTCCAGAGCAGGTTGCGAGCATAACATCAAAACTAATTATGTCAACTCTAAGGAACAAATTGCAGATATCTTCACAAAACCCCTACCTCGAGAAGCATTTGAACATCATTGTCAAAAGATGGGGTTAAACTCTCTTGCATCCCATTAGAGAATCCCTTTGTTATTGTTGTCAAAGGGGGATAATATGAAAGGGAGAGTAGTATGATGACACGGGGAGCAGCATGGTGACATGGAGAGTAAGACAATGACAATGAGAGGGGGAGCGACATATGAGGAGATTGCTGCAATCAATAAAAAAGGGGGAGATTGTTGGCAAAATTACTGTTATTGATGTTAGAAACCATCTTAGGAAGATTGTGGCATATGCTTGTATAGGACTTCAAGCCCTTTCGAACGAGTATTTACTCACCCTATAACTCGTATTGGTTGAAGATAAATTGATTTTTCAAGTTGGGAATCCGTATTCTTCAAGTCGGTCTACATGAGCCTACATGAACTCAATTTGACTCCATTACCAAAATATGTGTCCCTTCATGAAATGTTAATTCGTATAAGTACAAAATGTGACCCCTCATTCCATTAATCCATCTCGACCAAGACAAGGAAGACAAACAATTTGGATCCGAGGCAAAAGAAGTTCACAACTCGTAAACTAGGGAACTAATCAAGGTAGCTAAAACATGGGTTTTTTGGTGATATTTTCTATGTTTTGGGATTCATTTTGGAGCTTTGATTATACTTATATGTGGTTTGTTTTGGAGTAGTGTTTATACTCTTCTATGGTTCGACTTGTACCTTATATTTCTATCCTCTGTGCTCGGCCCTGAGGCTAAGGTAGACTTCAGATTTTGGCCCTCTGTGGAGACCTATGACAAAGACATGCCTGCAACTTTCAGCCCTGTGGAGACCTGCGGCAAGGTAAAATAGACTTGAAAATTTCAACCCTTTAACATACTTGTGTCAAGGTAATTTCGACCATATAATAGGGCATAAACCTCAACCCTCTTTGTGGAGTATCTTTGCCATATTCAAGAATTGTGCTCAGCCCTATTTGGAGCATATTTGGGTTGGAAAAAGAGCAGAATAGGAGTAGACTTAAGACCTCTATTGAAGCTCCTTTTTTAGTACCTTGTTGAAGAAGTTTTGTGTTGAATTTCCACGACCCTAGTGTCTAGGATATAATCATAAAATATCTTACGCTACCAAACCAAGAATATCAACAAAGCTACTTTTCACAATGGAATATAAACGACAATAAATCATACATGCACAAATACATACAACGTTTTACAATTTTTTCAACCCAACTTCATTATATTAATCAACATATAACACAATTGTTTAGGGCTCCCATACCAGGGATAGTGGCCCTCAAATATCCAATGGTACAAGAATACAAGATACAATGACAATATCACTGCTCTAGGCACAATCACAACCTCTATGTCATATCTTGCCCTGCGAGTCCTTCACTCCCAATATGCAACAACACAACTCTACCTCGATCAATGAAACAAGTCCATTTGCCACTTTACACATCTCCACCTACTCTCACATTAATTGTAAGTCCATCTACACATCAACACATTGAGACTCCGTTTGAGTTGTTCACAACTCCACTTGTCAACAACTCCCTCTGCCCACTGTTGCTCCTCAACTACTCAGGGTCTTCTTCGCACTATAGCCTTCCATTGCTGCTATATGAAGGCTAACATAAGGTAGGAGGGTTGCTGCATATCACTACTGCATGTCACTTCTGCTACAATGAACATGGGTTGATCATCATTTACTCATCTAGGCTGGCCAATCCTTGAGCTCTCAAAATATCTCCTTCTAGTAGCTTCTTCCATCCATCAAAGAGCTACACATAGGATCGACTCTTCACCCAACACGCAGTTGTCTAAGTCTAATGCTTCTAGAGAAACTCTTGGTTACCTACACATTTCCCTCCACCAGTCCAAAGGTACCCAATACTTCTGTCCACACTAGGTCTTCATCCCTAGCATCAAATCAACACAAAAACATCATAACATACCTTGGTTTATAATTCTGTTCACTGATGGTCTTTGCTCCTCCTGGTTAGGGCTTGTGACCCACTATTACAACCCTCATAACCTTGCACAAATAGCCCTTTACAATTGTAGTCTTGCTATCCTTTGCTCCTACTATTTAGAACTACTTCCTAGGAAGAGTCTAGCCTTAGATTAGGCCTCCCAACCCTGTCCTAATTGCCCATAACTATTCCAAATCCCTCAGTACTCTACAAAAGCCTTAAGCAACCTCTAATTAGCCCTTTTGACCCCCTACAAAGTGATTGTCCTCTGTGGCCCTCAAACAGAGGCACTCCTACACAAAATGACACCCAAACATACCTCTAAACTCCACTCCAAGCCTGCAACCTCCTCCTACACAAACTCAGACCTACAATAGAAGGAAGAATGTGCCCAAAATAGTCCCTATCTTCCATGCCTTGTCTGTGAAAATTCGAGAATCCCATCCAAATCAACTACTGCAACAACTTATTAAACTTCTCATATTTGTTAATTACTGAAACAAATTATTTACTGCTTCCTACAACAAATATCGAAGCTAATACAATTGCAGTTTTCACTTAATTAATTAATTTTCCCAAAACAAGAACATAACAATAGAGAAAAATTCACACAAGTGACACAATATTTTTTGGACAAATGTCCCTAGAATAACCCAATGCACGAAAACTGGTGCAACAAATCTGAGGATTTTATATTATTAAGCAATAGTTTCTGAATACAACTCTTGATGCCCTTTCAGCAATCCAGTTACAGAGAAAATAAACTGGCAGAAAAACTTAGTGAGATTACCTCACTCTACCTGGCAAGTCTCGACTATTCCGACAGCTGAACCAACTGTCCTCGACTATCTCTGCATTGGCCCTGTGTTAGCCTCAAAAGGCTCTGCATCAACTCAACTAAGAAATGTTTTCCCTTTGGAGTAGTTTCGAGCCCTCCCGGCTCATAAATGTCAACTCCCCCAGCAAACTCGGACTTCTGCGCTGAAGACTGCATAGCTTCTGCATGAGCCCTGTTGACCGCTGCGTGTCAACTACCCATAAGCAGTACACCCCCTTTTCTTCGCAAAAAGGGACAACGCTTGATCGAGATGTTCGTGCCATTCGACAGTCATCGTCATTCTCCTGATCATATTAAGTTGTAAACCCGGTCTGCATTTTGATGTAAATAATCTTAGCAGAGCTGAGTCATGTATGTAAATTGCCTAGGTGGACCTAATTTTCTAGTGATAATCTTCATTCCGGAAGGTTTTTCGTCTCACCGATCCATGATCGGCAGAGTTTTCCTTCAACCTGACCCCAAAGCCGAAATGAATTTTATCATTAGAGTCTTAGGAGAATCCTAGTGTGTCAATCTGCTAGATTATGTTTGGTCGTAGAACTGGGTGGTCTATGAGGGTCTGTCAAAGGGCTTTTCCCCCTTGGAGATGTAAAATTTGTAAAAGTCATGATGTAAAGAGTCTTGAGGGTTGAAAATGTTAATCCCCTCATGCGTCTTAAGTCCTAGGTCCTAGGGAAATTTCTCCAAAGGCTATGTTTGATGATCCATAAAAGATAAAAGGTAAAAATAATAAAAAATAATAAAATAATAAAATAATAAAATAAAATAAAATAAAATAAATAAAAAAATAAAAAATAAAATATAAAATAATAAAAAATTTAAAAAAATAATAAAATAATAATATTTTGAATTTTTTAATTCGACGGATGAGATTAAGAGATGTCTTGATCTTCATCGACGGTCGATATCGTTTTGACATGGATCACTCAAACTAGCCGTTGGGATTTTCTCCTTTAAGTAGGTTGCTAGGGGTCATTTGAGATCATGAATTGGATCTGAGTTTTGGCTGAAGAAGCTCTCTTGTAAATATTTTCTGGTGCTAATAAAGAAGACTTTGGGGTCAAAATCTTGTTGGTGTTACTCTCTTAATGTGCTGTGAGCAAATTTTATTTCTGCATATTTTAATTTTTAGCCGTTAATGACAGCTTAATGAAGAGTATTGTTGAGCATAGGTATCTTGTTCACATGCTATGATTTTAGTAGTATTAGGGTTTCTGATGTAATGGCAGGTATCTCCATTGTGTTTGAGATCTAGTACTGCTCTTTCTCTCTTATTTGACGGTTGAAGTGAGCTGTGCAGGAAACCCTTGAGGATCAGTGGGCGTTAGGGGAAGTTCTAGGCTAAACCAGCCAACTCCCACAAGCATTTTTTTGCAGGGCCTAGCTAGTTTTGACCTTGGGTTAATCATTTAGTTTGTGTTATTTAGTTGAGAGATTTCTGAAGCATTTTATTAGTAAATCTGAACCTTTCTGAAAATATATTTGAGGATAACTGATAAATCTGGCTACTAAAGAGCCTTAAGATTTGTAAATAAATGTAAATTTTTTTTAGGGTGGTCTTTAGGGTTTTATTTTCAATTTTGCATACTTTTTCCTGGGTTTTCATTTTTCTATTTGCAGATTGCAGGTTTCAGGGTTTTCTCTCTACACCATCATCTTCCTGCCATCAACCCACGAGCCTGCAAATATCAAAGGCAAGGGTATTCGATTGCTGCTTGCGTGCTGTGTCCTCGAGCCACTGTAAAGGTACAAAATGATTTTAATTTTTTGTTGTGGGCATCAGGTAAGTGCTGGACATTCCCTCCAAAACTGAATGTGCATTACGTGGGCATCCATCTGCTGCTTCAGAACTCCTTGCCGTCTCATCTCTGTCATCTGTCTAGTTGCTAGCCTGCCGCTGCGTTTTCCCTCTAACCTTAATCGTCCGCCTCAGCATCCCGCACTCTGCTACCCGTGTTCTGCATATTCGCTTGTCCAAACCCGAGTTTCCACGATTGAGCATCCAAACGCAGCAGTGTTCAGCTGGTTCACCTGCACGAAGAAGGGAAATTCATCTGCCAATCGATATGTTGGCCATCAACCTGCCAATATCCACGCACCTGCAGAAACCAATGTTTTAAGACTCCGACTCCGACTCCGACTCGGCCGAGCAATGACTCCGACTCCGACTCCGACTCGGTAATGACTCGCCGACTCGTTTTCAATGACTCGGTCGTTGTAAAAAATACATTAAATATTTAGTTTTTTGATAAAAAAAACATAATTTTGAAGATTTTAAACATAATTTTAAAGATTTTCATTCATGTTTCCAAACACACAACATTATAATATAGATGGAAGACAACATATGATCAAAGTAGGCTCATGAACCAATCCATTATATCAAAATGGTACCCAAAATGACTCGGCCGGGTTATAAAACACTGGCAGAAACAATCAGTCAAAAAAAAAAAAAACATTTAAGATCCTTCCGCCATCGTTCAGCCCGCAGTCGAACCTCTAAACCGTCCGTGTAACCCTGCAAGTCATTTTTCATTTTTCTTGAAGCTGTATGTGTTAGCATGAGTTCAGGTTTCAAAAAATCCAAAATCGATTTCGAATCTGCTAGTCACTGTAAGCGTATTCATTCTTGTTTGATATGAGTTTGGAACGGTAGCGTAGGTTTGATAAATTTTCAAAATCGTGTTTATTTCTGTTTAGTTAGGTTTTGATGCATGCGTTTCCTTTGCTTAGTTTTAGTCACGTCTTTTTTTTGGTTTTATTTTTTTAGTTTTAACATAGTTCATATATGTATGTTAGTTTAGGTTTATTCTTTTCTTTTTTAGGGTTTGATTTTATTTAAAAGTAAAAAAAAAAAAGATAATCGATTTTTCTCTTTTTATTTAGTTTTAGTTTAGTATGTATGTATATGTTACGTTTAACGTTGATTTCTTTTTTTTAGTTTGATTTAAAAAAAAGTAAAAAGGCAATAAAAAATTAAAAAAAAAAAATTTCAAAAAAGATTCATTAGGGTTTTGGTTTTTTTTATCTTAGATTTTAAATTTTGATTCTTTTTTCTATAGTTTTAATATAGATTTTGAATAGATATTTTTCTTCGTTTGTTTAAAAAAAATAAAAAATAAAAAACATATAAAAAAAAGAAAAATAAATTTAAAGTTAGATTTATTTCTTTCTATAGATTAGGTTTAGATTTAATTTTTTTTTTTTTTTTTTAGGTTTTATTTTTTTAGTTAGATTAGTTCTGCCTTTTTTTTAAGGATTTTATAAAAAAAATATAAAAATATAAAAATTAAAAATAAAAAAAATCATAAAAAATCTCTTTTTAGACCTTAGTCTTTAGTCTAGACTTTTAAATTTTCTTTTAGCTTAAATTTTTCGCTTTAAAATTTTTTGTCGAAAAAAGCATAAAAATTTTCATCGTGGAAATTTTTGGAAGTCTTAGCCTGGAAATTTTATCGCGTTCTATTTTTGCTGAGGCTAAAACTTTGGGATTAATGTTTATCTAACATGCTTGAATATAATATCTGGTTAATGTGCATGATTATATCTTTCGAAGTTTATTTTTTAGATTGCCAGATCATCGTTAAAAATATCGTGGGTTTACTGGATATCTTGCATTGTTATGATTGTTGTGAACTGTTTACATCTCTGCAACATACAGTAAATAATTGTTTAAACATTAACTCCACAAGGCACTGGTCTTTTAACTTAACAAAATCAATTGAGTGCCCGTTTCCTTTCGTGTCTCCCAAACCAACTGGTTCACAGTTGGTCTTCCAATTTCCTACAGGGTCTACCCCCCTTAGCCGCGGGAGACAAGCTTAAACGGAGAGATCGGGGATCAGAGTGACAGCCCCCGGTCTGAGCGTTGTCGTGACAATCTGTGCGACAACATGCTGTAAATGAGTATGTCATCGAAGAAAACTAGGACAAAGCGTCTCAACTGTCTACAGAACATGTGATTCATACAGGACTGGAATGTGGTTGGAGCATTGGTTAGCCCAAAGGGCATCACCAAGAACTCAAAGTGTCCATAATGGCAGTGAAAAGTAGTTTTCGGAACATCCTGCTCCCTCATGCGAATCTGGTGGTACCCCGAACGCAAATCTATCTTAGAGAAGTATTTAGCTCCCCTAAGCTCGTCCATAAACTCATCTATGCATGGAATGTGGTATCTATTCTTCAAGGTCTTCTTATTGAGAGTCCAAAAGTCTATGCACATGCACAACGTCCCATCTTTCTTCTTCACCAGCACTATGGAATAAGCAAATGGGCTCGAGCTAGGCCTGATGTGTCCCTATCTCAACAACTCCTATATGGCCCGCTCTATTTCATCCTTATAGGCCTTCAGGTGCCTATAAGGGGTGGTGATGATTGCGTTCACCCCTCCTCTAGTTCAATGGTGTGCTCAAATCCATGGTTTGGTGGTCTACCTGGTGGAACATCCTCAAAAACTCCCTAGTGCTTCTCCAACAAGGCTAGTATGTCTGGATGTATGGCTTGTGTCTCTGCCCCCAACTCCCGAAAATCCCCTAGTGCTTCTCCAACAAGGCTAGTATGTCTGGATGTATGGCCTGCGTCTATGCCCCCAACTCAAAAATCTGTAGCTCAACTGCCCACTCCACATCGCCATGTCGCAGATCTGCCTCCATCCGGTGCACAGAGATTATCTAAAGGGGATAAGAGTGCATTCCCCTCAGCATTACCGACTTCCCATCCGGACCTTGGAACTCATCTCTAGCTTCTGCCAATCAGTAGTGACCTTCCTCGATGCATATAACCATTGGACACCCAACACCACATTGGTGTCTGGGACATTAACCACGAACAAATGGTCAGTGAGTGAGTAGTTCCCCGTCTTCAAGGTCAGCCTGGGTACATGCTTAGTACACTGCATGGTTTGGTCTCCGGGTACCAAAATTGCAAACCCCTCAAATGTAGTTGTCTGGATGCCCCTATGCTTCACCATCTGGGCATCAATGAAATTGTGGGTAGCCCCACTGTCAACCAGGAATGATACACACTGTCCCTGTATAGTCCCCCTGGTCTTGAGTGTCAAATACTTCGGCACAACCCGAAGTGAAGCGAGAACTCCCCCGGTTGGGGCAAACGACCCTCCTCTAGGTGGTGGTGGTGGTGGTGGCCCTCCTGATGATGGTCCTCCCTCAATTCCCGACTCCTCTACTGCCTCGGCCTCCTCCTCCTCAAGCTCACTATCTAAGAACACCTCGATGAAATGGACTTTGCCCTTGGTGCACTTGTGCCTTGGTGCCCAAGGCTCTTGGCACGTGAAACACAACCTCCTCCTCCTGAGGTCCCTCCGGGTGTCATCATCCAACTGGCTACATCCTCCATCTCTCTGTGGTGGCCTCACATCTCTGTTCCCTTGTGGAGCCGTGGGTCTTGTGGGAACAAAGGCCTGGTTCTTGGACACTGCATCGATCATGTCCCGGGTCCTAGAAATAGCATCCTGTAGTGATGTGGGCTTGTAAGCCCTCATCCATCCACGCAGAGGGTCAGCAAGTTCCTTTACAAACAACATGATCAACCGTGCCTCCAAAATATTTATCACTGTCACTGCGAGTCTCTAGAACTCCATGATGTAGGCCTCTGCACTGCCAGTCTGTCTCAAGTGGGCCAACTCTCGGAAGTGTAGCTCTGGATCCTTCCTTTCAAACCTCTCCAACAATCTCCTAGTGACTCTGTATAAGCGGTGATGTGAAGGTGCCCCAACATGATCGGCCCATGATACCACCATTCCTAGGCATCCCCTTCCAAGTGAAGGGTGGCGAAACGTATGACATCAGCTTCCCTCATGGGATTCAAGTGAAAATATGTATCAAGTTTTTGGATCCATGCCCTAGTTGAGTTCTTCGCTGACCCATCGAAATTTGCGAGTGTAATCTTCCCTAATAGCTTTTGCACATATTTGTTGGATGCTGCTCTACTATAGTGGCCTCCAGCCCCAGTAGTGTGCCTCTCCTTGAGGTGTATGTACTCTCCAAAGGACATCACCCTCTTGATTCGGTCATCCAACCCCTCATATTCATCAATGCTCGATGCGACAGAACGTACCAAGTCCGGTTCAACCTCCCCCATGAAATGAGGCATTGTGGGGAGACCAGCTTGCCCACGCTGTGGCGTGTGTGGAGGCTAATAGGTATGATTTCCTCCTCCCGCTCTGGAAACCCTGTCACCTTGAGGCTCTCCCTCCGGTCTTCCACCATTTTCAGGCCCATCACCTGCTGCATCATGTCCATCATCAACTGTCCTTGCCTCATCATCTGTTGGTTTGTCCTCAACAATCCTTCTAAGACTTGGTCCGTTTTCTTCTGCCTGGGATGCTCATTCTCTTTTTGGTTCTCCATCCTTCCTATGATATTTTCCACTTTAGTGTCCGAAAATGGGTCTGACCCCTCTTCTCTACCTCGACCCCTGCCTTTGCCTCTACCCCGACCTCTTTGGAAAACTAGTTCTTGGTATCTCGGTGGCATCACTCACTCTTGTTCCCCGCCCTGGCCAAGAACATGCTCTGATACTACTGTAATATTAGATGAATATTTTTAGTGACAATAGAGACAAGTAATAAAATTCACAATAAAATTTTATTCAGTAATGAACACATGAACACAAATTTCTCATCAAACACCCCACTGGCTCATTTTTCATTAAACAAATATGTTGGAGTACAATGGAAGTTGGATGAGGTGCACTTGGGCTTGCACTAGGCAAGCTACAAGCCTCAGGTGATCAATACATAAGTGCCCAACTGCTGTGAATTCGCTGCTCCCCAGATAACTGCGTTGTCCCCTCAAATCTGCGCTGCTGGTTGACTTCAAGCTCTGATTTACCCCCTCAAAACAACCTAGAAATTTATGCAATTTTGGGGATGTACTCCTCTCCAAAAACCCAAAAAAACCTAGAAAGGGTTTTCCCTTGTTTTGACCTGCCAAATTCGACCCCTTGGGGATTGGCTCTCCTCCAACACTAGAGCTTTGATTTACCCCATCAAAACAACCCAGAAATTTCTGCAATTTTGGGGATGTACTCCTCTCCAAAAACCCAAAAAAAAACCAGAAAGGGGTTTCCTTGGTTTGACCTGCCAAATTCGACCCCTTGGGGATTGACCCTCCTCCAATACTGGAAATCAATGCCTGTGATTGGAACTGATGTAATTTATCCTTTCCGAAATGGAAGCTTGATGCGAATACCTCCAGCAACCTTCACATCTGAATTCCTTGGCTCTATTGCTCCACCCAACACAGTGTCTCTCCCACTGCGTCCCGACTACTCCCAAATGTTGGAATTTCTACGTCTAACACGCCAGAAATTCTTCCTGCATTATCTGGTTTATTTCACCTACTTGTTTATTCCTTAACAAGTTATTTAACCATATAACTACTGAAAATAAACACAAATGCAATCTCAACTCATTTATAGATCATCAATTGAAATAATAAACAAACACACAAGGGACATTGTTTTTTTTAAACAATCGTCCCCTGAAAAACCTAACCTAGGAAAACTGGTGCAATAGTTATGAGTATTTTATTATTAAGCCACTTTATTGAGTACAACTAGGGTGCCAAACTGGCTCAACCAATAGAGATTTTTATCTGGCAGTAATGCCTCTTCTTGGAAGCAGATATTCAGCTTCTCAGCATTAGTTTGCCTCGCACAAAACCTTCCTGCTCTACTCCAACGCTCTGCGTCAGCCCCGCTAGCCTCTGCGTAGCTTTGGAACCCCCTGCGTCAGCCCTTTGCCTCTCTTCGTCAGCTCTCTGGCCTTCTGTGTCACCCACGTAGGCCTTGCTAGCCTCTGCGCAGTCTCTAACTGCCTTTGCGTGGCTCTTGCTGGCTCTACGTAGCTTCCTCAATCACTGCGCTGGCCCTTTGGCACTATCTTTGCCTCTCTACTATGTACTCACTGCCCCTCGTTGCAATAGATCACTTGTTCGAATTTTCTCAGCAAACCTCGCTCCAGAAAATCGAACTGACTGATCAATCTTGGTGTATCACCAACTGACCCTCAAGCCTCCTCTTATACTTTTCCTATTGAGTCTTCAACAGCCGAGATTAAGTCTCTAATCAACGACTAAGATTAGATTTGGCTTGTTCCATGTCATTTAGAAGATTCTCACCAAGTTTTATATTAATACCTATTACCCATTAATATTTTAATTTTCCTAAGTTTAGACTTAGGAACTCCATTAAAATCATTAACTATTTTAATATCTCTCTAACTGGGTGGAATTTCCCCAAACTATTTCTGGGTCTTGGAGATCTCATGCCCTTTAGCCTCTCCACCAATTTTCATGGCTAGAGCACATTCGATGTACCACAAATCAACACCGAAAGTGTGTCCTTGCTAGCTAAGGCAACATACTCCTTTGCTGGGTGATCTTCTCTCTGTCTCCAATGGAAAATAAAGCCCTCCTAGGGTGGCACTTGAAGTCCACCGAAGAGAGGGATGAGCTTCACTCCTTGGGAAGCTCTTGTGCTGAACAATCCTTGTAGCTTAGCTAAACAGCTAAAGCAACACTGAACTATGAAATCATCAAAAGGCCCCAAATGCTGCTCACTTCCTTCTATTTATGTTTGCTCCCTTGGGCCCCACGTGGGTCCCATCAAAATTGCATTAAGCCAAAAATAATAAAGTTGCCAAAATTGGTTTCTCCTCACCTTGGGAAAATAATTAGGAAGGGACATTACAAATTTTCACCATGAAAATACTGAGCAAAATAAAATACTGAAAACTGAGAAATTCTAACACACACAAGAATTTTGACATGGTTTTTTTTGGACAATTGTCCTTAGAAAATCCTAATGCGGGAAAATCGGTGCAGTAGATGAGGGTTTTATTACTATTCTTCAGCAACAATTTTGAGCACAATAATTTAGATGCCCACCTAGAAATCAAATCTGAGGAAAATATTGGCAAAAATATTGCGAGAATTTTCTCTCACCCCACAGCGAATTTCTAACTCGAAATTACCTCCCTAACATCTGCGCTGAGCCTCATGCGTCACCCTCTGCGCAGTACTTACGCAGATCTTGTGGAGATTTCAACCTTCCTTCCTTTGCCTCTTCCTAGAACTGGAAAACTTCCTCCCGGAATGCTGCTACCCTCCTCTTCCACCTGCTGCTCACCCTCTGGCTCTATCTTCTCTGTTGAATCACTGCCACTGAGAAAATCGAACTGCCGAGGCAACTGAGTATCTGCACTGGTGTAATCTCCATCATCACATCAACCTCCTCTTATAATCCACTGTTGGAGCACCAATGACCAAGAATAAAACATAATCGATGGTTAGGATCATCTCTGTATTGATCTGTACGAGTTTTTAGACTATTCTCACCTTATCTCAATTAATACTAATTAATTAACCATATTTCCTAAGTTTGGACTTAGGAAATATTTAAAAAACGGTTAATAATCTAATTGAGACACTTCTAGGCAGAATTTTTAGAAACGATTTATGGGTTTTGGAGATTTTATGTATTCTAGCCTCTCCACCAAATTTCGTGGATAGAACACATCCGATGCTATGAAAACTAACACATACGATAGCTACATATGTATGTATCGCATGCACTGTACTAAAATGCGTACTAACTAATGATGGAAAATGTCCAAGTATAAGGTAATGAATTAACTATCGAAGTGGTAAGTAAATACCAACATACCAGAATCTAATGAATATACTTGTGGAGTACTTGTTATACCACCATCATAATATAACTAATACATTATTCAGCATATATATATACAAAGGATTTTAATTAATTAAAAGAAATTATATAAATATATCAAACGAAAAGAACTAACTATATATACCTATAAGTTCTAAGTTGAATTATTAAATTTAAAAAGGGAAACTATATTATTATAAAAGAACTAAATCTTAACTAAATGTTAAACTTTAAAAGGGGTATAATTTAATAAAATCTTAAATAAATCTTTAATAAAAATGGTACTACGCAACTCAGTTATATCACTTAAAAGTGATATCTATTATTAAGTGATGAATGTCAATATATAAAAACATGACTACCTCTCTAAGACACCGTGAGGAGCCACGCAATTGACAGAAGACAAGAATCCATGCCTCATTGTTGGAGCGGTGGAGGGTGAAAAGACGATGATGTTTGAAATATAAGGGGACTGAGGGGTTTTTTTACCAAGAGGAGGAGCTTTTACGCATGGAGACAAAAGAGCTTTTACACAAAGAGACAAAAGAGGAATTTACAAGAGAGAGCCACAAAGGAAGATTGACTTTCATTGTTCTTGAAGCTTTTGTGCACAGGGGCTAGAGTGCTTCAATTGTGAAGTATTCTGGAACTGGGCACCGAAGTTGTGCCCAGTTTGGCAGGGAGGATTCGGTCATTTTGGTAATTGGGGCAAATTGGAGCTACGACAACTTGGGATCGACTACAAACGTGGAAGCCATGTATGTATCTGTGTATTAAATTGGTAAAATTCTGCTTTAAAATATCACTGGCTGAATTCTTAACATCGATTTTATTAAACTTAGTTAATTTTCGCAAATTAGGGCTCCACAGTCACTAACGCCTATTGGCTCTAACAAAAGCTTCACGTTTTGTGTAGAAAATGTTATTGATCAGGTGTCGAGCATTTGAAGCGAGTTCTTGTTTGAATATTCATCTCCTTGAGCTAAGTGTTTGAAGTAGTCCTTGCTTGAACCTTCATCCTCTTGGCACACAACAACTAAGAACCCATAGTGGGTTTCTCAAAGGCTCATCATAAGATCTTATTCAAGGGAGTCTCTTGCCTTTTACTCTACCAGGATCATCTATTTATAAATCAAATATTTCACCTAGTTTAAAGAACTTTAATTGATCTATCTGCTATTTATATAGCTGTATATTCTTATCTATGGGCGGAGGTGTCCTCGTACCCATAGATTTAACTTGTAAATTGTTGTAAATATCTTCTTTGTCCTTTTCATTGTAAAATTTGTAAATAGATTTTTGTATATATATTTTCTTCCAACCCTTGTACATATTTTTGAGATATCTTTTGTATATATTTGAGGTTTCTAACATGGGTTTCTTGCAAATCTGAAGAGAAGAGGCAAGAATTTTGATTTCTATCACTTGATCTATTTGTTTGCAAGTGGATCCATTTTAAACTTGGCAAGGAAATCAAAATTTTTTGGTAGCCATCTCTTCCTCCACAAAACGGCTAGGATTTGAAGGAGGAATCTATTTTTTTTGGTGAATCTGTCCTTTGTTTGCAAGCCTCCTCTCCTAGGCCGAGAGGGTTTCCAAGCAATTTTTTGGGTTAAAGTTTCGGATCTCCTTCAAAAGAGACTTATTCATAATTTTTTGGAATTTGTTTGAAGGATTTTCGCTGGGTTTTGGAACATTCTCTCGAAGGCCAAATAGCATAACTTTGTGAGAAGCCGTGAGCTTCATAGGCTCCTTCCCGCATCAATTTGAAAAGAGATAACGTCCTCCTTTTTTTTGAAGGGTTTCATCACCAAAAAATTGCAAGGAATTTATTTGTGAAAGTCCGAGGGACAAAATTTCCATTAAAACTTTTCTGAGCTCTTTTCCTAACTTCGATTTGTTTTGCAGGCCTTGAAGAGTCTATTTTGAGGAGGCCGCAGACCTCTTTAGACCTTCAAAACCCTGATCTATTAACATTAAACTTGTTTAAGGGTTTCAAAGAATTCTTCAAGCTAGTCACATTCATTTCTGGGCTTGTTTTCCATCTGATCTTTTAAAATAACTAACGTTTGGTTTTGCAGGCCTGTATTCACATTTGCAAAGGGTTTTATCACTGATCTTTTAAGTATAAGACTAGCCCCTGCTAAGCTGATCCCTTGAAACGATTTTTGAGGACTAGCCGCTATGCCTTTAGGCCCTTTTCATCCCAGCCGTGAGCCTTTGAGAGGGCTGCATAACTTCTGATCTGAAATAAACTGGAGGGTTTTCACATTGATTTAAGGAGATTTTAAAGGCTTGAATCACACATAATTTATCACATAAATTTTATTAAACTTTCTAACCCTTTTTTCTTGGTAGGCCGGGGGCTTTGTGGATTGTTTCATCAAGGTCGTGAGGTTTTTTGAGGGTAATCATTGTTGACATATCAAGCACCTTATACAACTGAATATTTGTCACGTTTGAAAGAAGTCGCACATCCTTTCCTCCAGGCCAAGAACCTCATCACTGTCATTATCTTGTTGCAAAATTGAAAGCATTTGAGGTCAGATCTTTAGAGGAAATATTGAACTATCTTGAAGTGGATCAACTTGCCTCTTGAGGGTTCTTCTTGTTTTGACAAACTATCTATTGTAAATCTCCTTGAAAAAGAGTCCTTCTCATTTGTCTAGAACCTAGATCTAGACACTAACCCTTGCACTTTGCATTTTTGATCTTTGAATTTTTTGTTACATTTCCTAAATTACATTGTAGTTTTTAATCATTCTTGTTAGCAATCTCATCTGCCATTGCTTAATAGTGCTTTTTTCATTACATTTCTCACTTGATCTAAAGTTAAAACATATATAAGCAAAGAAACACATATTTTAAACACTTAGCGAGAAGCATTTGAGTTGTTGATCTAACTGCCTAATTCATCTAACTATCTTGCCATCTAAGTGTCATTATTGCTCTTGTTTCATTGAGTATCCTTTCTTGCTTCACTAATGATTGTCATAAGCTAATAATCTTGTGCTCAAAACATCTATCTTATTTTGGTTATAAGCATATTGGCATCTATCTATTTTTTGAAACATATTGAAATCAATGTATCTCTTTGAAGCATTGCATCTCTCATCTTAGAAGTTAGTTTTTCATTTCTAAAACTTACCTCCAAGCATAAGCTTGGTTGATAGAAAGTTTTAGGGCCACCTTCTTCATCTAATTTGAGAGGCTAGACCCTTACTCAATAGTTAAAACATGTGACCTTGCAGTTCTCTTGGGGGCGATCCCTTGTAGGAACGGAGGCACTTGTGTCATTAGAAGCAAGAGTAGGTATCGTTAATAAAGCCCTAGCTTTCTTCCTCGAACCTTCTTTCTACAACCTTGCTTGAGAGTCAAGACTAGTCTCAAAACAATTGAGGAGAGGGTTTTCATCTAGATTAGGCATTTTAACTAAAATCAACCAAGATCTTGCACTTCACCTTGTGTAGATTTGTATTCCATCCTTCTAACTTTTCATCTCTTGTGGCATAACTATCATTGTGAGCATTATATTTTCCTTGCAATATTGTATCATTGTCCTTGTATTCATCTTTGGTTATATTGCTCATTGTCTATTTACATTGTCATTCTTATCTTGAGCATTTTCTTGAAAGTACAAAGTTATTTCTGTCGTGCAATTTATTTTTATCTGCTCATATTTGATATTGTGCCTTTTCTAACACTTCTTGCAGCATTGTTGATATTGTAGCTTGAACATCTGTTTACTTGCAAGTCTCTAAACTTCCATTGAGCATTGTTAAGGCACTGATGTATCCCCTTTACATCTTATATCTGCCACATTGATCTTAATTGAAATCCATTTTAAAACATTGCTTATAAACTATTAAACTTGCTCTAATTAATAATCAAGTTTCACTAATAACAATTGCCTTGCCCTCATATCTCCTAGACTTGTTGTTCCAACAAGTTTCATTCTTTAGGGACTACCTCCATTGACTTAGCTAGGAGAACATCTAAATGGAGTGAGTAGGGAATAGGTGACAGCCCCTACTCTGAGCGTTGTGCCTTAGGTGTACACTTTAGGTGACAGCAAGAGGTAACAAGCCCAAAAATCCAAAGAGAACATACAAATGAAGCCTATTTCTTGTGTTTGAGCTTATTCTTCATACCCTAACCTATGAAATGAAGATACAAATGCTAGGTAAAATCAAAGAGCCAATGCAACCTCCATTTCATCTAATTAATAACATGAAATATCCCCTTATGTTTGGTGACAAAGCAAAACTAGGCCACATGAAGCATTATGCTCTCATAGGCTGGAATCTCGATCATTGTATGGCTGAAAACTAAAGTGAGCTCTTGAGGATGAAAGTAAACATCAAAATCACACCGAGGTTGGCACGTTCCGCTACATGCTTACTCCATTCAATATTAGATAGGGTTGATATTGTGAAAATTTTTGAATCTACACATCAGAAACCCCTACTGCAATTACTGGTTTAACATCTCCTACTTGTTCTTTGCATTAACAAGTTATTTAATTACATAAATATTGATGTAAAACATACAGTCTACACATACATACAAATCATGAACTGAGATACACTGAGACAATCACACAAGGGACACCGTTATTTTTGGACAATCGTCCCCGGAAAAACCCAATTTGGGAAAACCGGTGCAGCATATAGAGGGTTTTAACTTTTTATTATTAAGCAGATTCTTGAATACAACTAGGGTGCCAGATATGGCTCACCCAATAGAGAAAATTCTTGGCAGAAGTACCTCTATTCGAACACAGATATTTTAGCAAATTCAACAATTGGATGATTAAACCCCATAGATGACTCGACCTGTTCCCAGAGCTAGGCAGTGATGGCTACTCCAAGCTTTGCGCTAGAACTGCGTCACCTCCACAATGAGCCTCCTTTTCTTAGAAAGTTAATTTACTAAATCGCTCCCTCTCTGCCCCACAGAATCTCCCCGGCGCTGCCTCTAAGGGGCTGCGTCAGCCCCTACGACCTCTGTGTCACCCTCTCTGGGACTGCGTTGTCTCTCCCGGTGCTGCTTTGCCTCTCTGCTATGTATTCTTCAACTTCGGACTGAAGTTCCCTTGTCGAACTGCCCCTCACTGCAACTCAGATCACTCGCTCGATTTTTTCAGCAAACCTCGCCCCAGAAAAATCAAACTGATTTGATCTCTTGGTGTATCTCCAATTGACCTTGAAGCCTCCTTTTATGCTTTTTCTGTTGATGAATCAATGGTTGAGATTAAGTCCCTAATCAACGACTAGATTAGAACTAGCTTGATCCTCGTCACTTACAACCTTCTCACCCATATTTTTATTAATGCACATTAATATTTTTATTTTCTTAAGTTTAGACTTAGGAACCCATTAAAAATATTAATTATTTTAATAACTCCTCATCTGGGTGGAATTTCTCCAAACAATTTCTGGGTTCTGGAGATCTCATGTGTTTTAGCCCCTCCACAAAATTTTGGAGCTAGAGCACATCCAATGCCACCCAAAATCAACACTCCCTCTTAGCGAGGAATGTGCCCTAGTAATACTTCTTCAACAGAAGTACTACACTGATCTACTGCATCGGTCCTCTGTGTTGCGGATGCTTGGCCTGCTGCCCCTCATCGACTGCACTGTTGCTTCCTGTATTGTTGCCCATGACTCTGCCATTGCCATTGCTACATCTGTACTGCAACTCCCTCCTAAAATGCTGCATCATGCTGTCCATAACACTGCCACTGCTAACCGCTGCATTGCAACTTAGTTGCTGAGAAGTAAGCAACTAAAGACCCACCCAAACACTGACATCCTGGTCAGTATGGATGCCTCGTGATCTTGAAGCTACCTCTGCTGCTAATCTGTGCTGATCCTCTGCTGCCATTGCGCTGCTGCAAACTGCTTTGTGCCTCTCACACTGCTACAACATCTCCTGTGCTACCTCAGACTTTGGCACTCTAGCAATGCCATTGTCACTCCATCACACCTTGTTCCAACTGACACTCGTCATTTTCTATTGTTGTTAAGGGCTCCTGTAGCTGTATGTGATCCAAGAGTTTGGGCATCTCTAGGATCCTGCCCCACATGTAGTCCTCTTGACTAAAACTCCATATCGCCTCACCTCTTCTCCAGAGGTGCATGAGCACTCATGGCGCAATCGTCATCCTCGCCTTCCTTGTCAGCTTTCACTGGAGTAGCCTTTGATTCAGAAGCTTCCCCCTTGCCTTTCTTCCTGGGGCACTGAGTGGCATAATGTCCCATCTCCCCACAGTTGAAGCATCTAACCTTGGTGATGTCCTTCTTCTTCCTCTTCTGCTGCCCTTGCTGTCTCGCTGATGCGAGAGCTGCATCCTCCTCCTCCTCCTTCTTGACCCGGTTCCCTTGCCGCTACTCCCTGCCTTGGTCAATCTCCTGAGCTTTTCTTGTCGAAGAACTGCCCACATTTCCTCCCAACTAGGGAGAATCGCTCTGCCCAAAATACTTTGGACAAATGTCTCCCAGTGCTTGGTCACTGCATTCAGGCCCCAGGGCAATCCTGACCATGAACTCAGGATCTGTTGTAGACCCCACGGAAGTCAAATGGTCGCGAATCCCTTGGAACCTGAGAAGGAAGGGATCTATCTTCTCTCCTTTTTGCATCAGATACTGTCTCAGTTGATTTTCTAATAACATCTTTCGTTGCACGAAAGAGCCCTGATAAAAGGTGGTCAGGGTCTCCCACATCTCCCTTGTTGTGTTCTTCTCAACAATGTGTGGTATTACATGATCTTTGACCTCGTCTAGGATCATGCACTTGGCTTAGCCTGGGCCTCCTCGTATTTCTTCAATGGATTAGCATCGACCGGTTCAACAACAACCTTCAAGGCATAGTCCTTGATGCGATGTTTGTCTAGGATTGCCAGGATCCTGGCCTTCTAGATGACAAAATTGGATGCTCCATCCAATCTATCCTAATCTCTCAACCCATTCATTTCCATCTCTGCTAAAAAATAGGACTAGTTCTCTTCTCCCTCTCCTACTATCAATCGAGCAAGACTTGGATCTGGATTCCTTGGGCACAAGAAACCCTCTAAGGAACATCTCCTCTCTTGACTCCCTCTAAGTCTTGATCTCCCTCTCGGAAATCTTCTGGCCAACTGTCGAATTGCTCCTCTCCAATCCTCCTTTGCTGCTGCAACCCGAATTTTAGATTTCTTGGCTAGAAATCTGTCTAGGCAGTGATTCCCTCTACCTTGGTTCAGTCTCCTTAGACACTGTTTTGCACCAACAAAAACAACGTCCCACCAGCTCCTCAAACCGAAAATATACTCAACTTCCTTAGCCCCAACAACTTGAAGAATCTGAGCCCTTCAACCTCTGCGCAATCACTGCGTGGGCTGGATCAGCGCTTGCTGGCCAACTACGTCAATCCTTCCTGCCTTAGAAAGATGACGTGGCTCTGTGTGAGCCTGATGTGCCCCCCTCTACCTTTGCGCTGGCCTTGACGGCTGATGCAGCTACTGCGTGGGCTCCTCCCGGCTACTGCGTCACCTCCACCTGGCTGAGAGTGTTGACGCAGGCACTGCGTGAGCCTCTGCGTCCCTTTCTCTGCATTGTGTTACTCCTTATGTGACTCTGGCTCTGGAACAACGCTGTCATTCGAGACAATTGCTTTTCTGCTACAAATTCTCTGGATTTCTTGGCTGGTGTTTTTAGTCGCCTATGTTCTGCAATCGCTCTGATACCATGTGAAAATTTCTGAATCTACACATCAGAAACCCCTACTGCAATTACTGGTTTAACATCTCCTACATGTTCTTTGCATTAACAAGTTATTTAATTACATAAATATCGGTGTAAAACACTATTGCAGTCTACACATACATACAAATCATGAACCGAGATACACTGAGACAATCACACAAGGGACACCGTTATTTTTGGACAATCGTCCCCAGAAAAACCCAATTTAGGAAAATCGGTGCAACATATAGAGGGTTTGTATTATTAAGCAGATTCTTGAATACAACTAGGGTGCCAAATATGGCTCACCCAAAAGAGAAAAATCATGGCAAAAGTACCTCTATCCGGAGACAATTATTCTGGCAAATTCAACAATTGGATGATCAAACCCCATAGATGACCTGACTGTTCCCAGTGCTGGGCAATGATGGCTGCTCTAAGCTCCGCGCTCGAACTGCGCTATCTCCTCTAGGAGCTGCGTCACCTCCACAGTGAGCCTCCTTTGCTCAGAAAGTCGATTTGTTGAACTGCTCCCTCTCTGCCGCACAAAATCTCCCTAGCGCTGCCTCTAAGGGCCCGTGTCAATCCCTACGGCTTCTGCGTCACCTGCGTCATCCCCTATGGCGTCTGCATTACCCTCTCTGGGATTGCGCTATCTCTCTCGATGCTCTCTCTCGATGCTGCTCTGCCTATCTGCTATCTATTCTTCGACCTCAGATTGAAGTTCCCTTTTCAAACTGTCTCTCACTGCAACTCAGATCACTAGCTCGATTTTCTCACCAAATCTCATCCTAGAAAAATCCAATTAATTTGATCTCTTGGTGTATCTCCAACTGACCCTCAAGCCTCCTCTTATACTTTTCCTGTTGATGAATCAACGTCCAAGATTAAGTCCCTAATAAATGTCTAAGATTAAGACTGGCTTGATCCTCATCACTTAGAATCTTCTCACCCATATTTTTAGTAATGCACATTAATATTTTTATTTTCCCAAGTTTAGACTTAGGAACCCATTAAAAATATTAATTATTTTAATAACTCCTCATCCGGGTGGAATTTCTCCAAATGATTTATGGGTTCTAGTGATCTCATGTGTTCTATCCCCTCCACAAAATTTCGGAGCTAGAGCACATCTGATGCTACCCAAAATCAATAGATATAAACTTTGGCGTGTGAATATGCCAACCCATCATTCCTTTATTTCTAAAGCATATCTTACACATTCATTTTTAATAAATCCCCCCTTGTGCTAGAGGAGAGTTCGACTAGAGGAAGAGTTGTTGCAGTGACAATAGGAAACCCTCCTTAGTGCCTCTAGGTTTGCTCTTGTTTTTTGGGACTTAAAATATCTTTGAGTGCGGGCTTGGGAGGTAATGAATTGGCCCCATTGTGGGCTACAAAGTCTAGTTGCCAATATTTTGTACATTGGCTATAGTGATTTTATAAGGGCATTTCTTTGAAGTGACTTGCAATTTGTAGAGGTGAGGGCATCTAGCGAGCTTGAAAGGCATTTGAAGACTAACTTGGCAACTCCATTGATATTGGAATCAAGGACAAGCGTGATGCTTGTATTTTTAAGGTTGAGTATATTATAAACATGCTTCCTAGGATTTCCCCTCTTGTGTTGAAGGAGAGCCAACCTAAGTTGAGAGGGAGAGTTGTTGAGGTGATAGAGGGTAACCTTCATAAGTGCCTCTAGGGTTTCCTTGGTTTTGGGTCTTAGAATATCTTTGAGTGCAATTTTGGGTTGAAACACTTTGCAAAGGGCCATCTTCTGGCTTAACCCACCCACTAGATCTATCCAAGTGAGCTTATATGCATGGAAGAAAGTTGGTGACCATTAATGTTCATGAAGGTGCTGGTTTATTCTCAAGGATTTTGTGTTCATGCAACCTTTGACAATCACAGGGAGGATTTCACTAAGTAAAACATGTCCTTGGCTTCGCCCTCACTTTACCCTTTGCCACAGGTCATATTATAGACCTACCTTCACTCCATTTGCAGCGATTGATATTTACATGTCAATATTACCTTTTTGGAGCTTACATGATGGTTATGTCATGACAATGTCATCAGCTTAGGACAAAAGCAAATGTATTCCCAAGCAGTTATTCACATTCACTAGTAGGTCCCTTTCCTTGGGATCTCTATTAGGATTTTTCACATACTCTAGCATCACAACATTCAATATTTACACCATGTACATAATAAGGTGCTTTTTGAGATTGGACAACTAGGTGAAATATGCACGCAATAATTACATAAGGTCCATAACTAAATGGGGGCTTCAAAATAGGGTATTACAACAACCATGAGATATTTATATTCATCTTACCAATGTTGTCAAAGGCCATCAATTCAAAATGTTGAAGCAATTAGAGGGAACAGTAAAATGTAGATGGATAGTATTAAATGTCTAAATCCTTTCCGACGAAATGACTATTTTTGATTGTCTATATATTTTCAACAGGTGGTTAGTGGACTAGGCCGAGAAATACCATCTCCTATTGGAAGGCCCATCCAAGGAGCAATTCAGACAGATGCAGCAATAAATGGAGGTTTGCAAATTAAACAGAAACTCAATCCTCTTGTTTATTGTATTTGCCCGCATTTGAGCCTCAAGGTCTCTAAGGAATGTTGCAAAATTCTCCAATTTCTCCTGATTTTTCTGAGTTTGTCAGGTTGCTGAGTTCTCTTTGTTTTTCACATCCAAGTTTAGGTTTGCTTCGTTTTGTTGATTTCCCCAATTTCTGGAATTGATGGCCCCTGCCTACTTTTTTTTCCAATGCCAATTTTTGCAACACTGCTAAGAAGTTCTAAATGAATAGTATTTCATGCTTTTATTGTATATGTTCCTAAACAATGGTATAATATCTTTTCTTCCCCTTTCAGGGTTATAACAAACAGGTTATCCTTGTTTACATGCAAGGGTTGAATAGCAGAAATATAGTATAATAATGGCTGAGATCAGAAGATGGGATTTATTTGTTAAAACTTGAATTACCAAATGGCGTGTTTACATTTTATCTGTGTTGATGTTAGAAGTATTTTACTTAATAGACCTCTGAGAGTTTCGAACAGTGAGCTGAAATAAAATACTGCTTATAAATTTCTAGAATTTCTAGGCATAAATGATAAATCTAAAACAACATTGCATATTTTACTTAATAGACCTCTGAGAGTTTTGAACAGTGAGCTGAAATAAAATACTGCTTATAAATTTCTAGAATTTCTAGGCATAAATGATAAATCTAAAACAACATTGCATACAAATTTAATGTTCATAATTCTACCAGCTGACCCATATGCAAACAAGAATAACATACTCTCCTGGGATATAAACAAGGGTATCCACTAAGATGGCAACTCCTATTAACCCCTTTTTTCACTCTCGGTGATAGAATCCATAGACTTTATTCATATAATAAATTAAATTTCATTATTTCAGGTCTTTGTGGATGGTTGTGATTGATTTGTGTTAATTTTTTGCAGCTCAGGCATAATTTTTGTTTAATTTAGTTAAGGAAAAATGTATTTTAATATGGAAACCCACATGTGCACAAAAAACAAAGGTTGGCCCGAAAAGAAATTGGACACCCATGGATGGCTATAAATACAAGTCAATTGACCATCGTTTGGACATCATCATTCTTTCTTTGGTTTGGCTCACATAGGTCTGAAGTGGTTCATGGAGATTGGTTTGTACATGTCTGAAATTGCAGGGTCCAAAGCTCGCACAAGTCTGAAGTGGTTTGCACAGGTCCGAAATTGTGGGCTCCGAAGCTCACACGTGAGATCTAGGTTTTTGATTTGCAGCTAGAGTTTGTCATAGGGAATTTTTGGTTGCAACCGCAGACACGCAAGCTTATCCATGCGATTGGAGGGTTTCAATCGCATGTTCGTACACTCTCTCAATGCGACTGGAAGCTAGGGTTTCATTTCATCAGTTAACCACATAATTTGGTAGTTGACCATAGATATTGATAGTTGACTGTAGGCTTCTGAATCAAGGTTTTAATTATTAGCATTGCTGGGTTTATCTCTTGGATGTCATTTAGTTGATTTTGCTGGATAGTTTTGTGGTTGAAGATATGGATCATTGTACTCTATCTTTGCTGAAACATTCAATGATAATCTAATAAGAAGAAGAATTTATCACTTTTACTCATTATAATCCCATTTATCACTTCTCCCACCTGGGTCCACATTCCTCCACTTGGTCCACAAAGGGTCAGCTACCCCCTCCCCTCTGCCCACACCTTGGGTTGGGCCTGGAATGATGCCCGAAGATTGATGCAAAAGAAAAGAAAAGAAAAAGCATAATTGGCCACATTCAACAAGAAATTGTACCACAAAACGCAAAAGATGGTCCGGACAAACACATTTAGCACGTGGTCAAAAGGCAATACATGAGCTCTGCCCCCTTCCATGGCCATCGTGTGGTTCCTATAGGCCCTAGATGAGCCTACTCTATCATTCAAGAACCCATGATTGTCCCAACCTCTGGTCGGCGATGAACTACCCCACCTTAAAGGGGGTATCCACTACTATACTTTACCCATCATGCTCTCACTCCCTTGAGCCCCGAGCAGTTAACCAAATAAAATTCATAAAAGGAAAAAAACATATGAAGAAGGGTGGAAAATCAAGGCTGGGGTAACTCATGTACCACGATTTCTCCCTCCTACACATCATTTACCAAAATGTGGGCTTCCCTTTCATTAGCTATTCTTGTGCCCTGACATGTGACCTAGGTTTTCCCCTTCAATCGCCTACTCTGTTCCATCACTTTATCACATGCCACCATCATTTGAAGGATGTACCATGGAAATACCACCCCCTTTAGAAGCAGAAACCACCTAATAGGGTGCTTGGTTAACCCCCCTTTGAGCTTGGAGATATTTGCACATGCCAAATCCCACTATGGAAGGGCATGCCATTATGAAGTTCCCACCTATTTTCCATGGTTTGTTAACTATTTTACTTGATTTCTTTAACGACTTAGTGTATTGGAGGGAAAGCGGATGCATTGGATCTTATGCAGGATTACAGATGGTCTCCATTTTGGGTTTGGTCTCCTATACGGGGTCCTAACCCTCCAGAGGGCTACACTGGCACATGTAGGGTGAGTATACAAAGCCATGGGCCTCCACAACAATAGACAACATTCCATGTTAAATTTTCATATGGCTACATTGTTCTTTGCTTTGATAATTGCATTTCTTATTAATACATTAAGTTCACCCCATATCATCATTGCATTATTAAGATCTACATCATTATTCATCAACATATGCAATTATATAGAAAGAACAACAACATCATGATCATCATCATCAATGCTGCAAAACATAAAGGAACAATAGAAGTAAATCATGCACACACATAGAGACACCAGGATTGGTCCGAGTCCAGTGCAAAACCCACTATGGGGAAAACCCTTGCAAATCTTCTTCTTCTTAGATCGTCATCAAATGATTCAACAAAAGAGAGTAAAATGATCCATAACTTTATCTATGCAACAACTATGATATCTATGAAACAGATCTAATCATGCTTATGATCAAAACCTTGATTCTGAGGACTGTAAAGTGTTGTCACTGTTTGTCGACAACCGCTGGATATTGATGAACACTATTGTCACTGAGCGGAATCTTCGGAATACAAAAATCTCATCCATGAGTCCCAGACACAGGCAGGAGCTGTTCTAGATTCTCTTTGCATAACTGGATGACTGCGTTTGGAACAGATCTGGACACACCCAGGTGAACTGGATGAGGGCGTATGGGGTCAAACATACCCAAACCTACTTCAAGTCATGGACACTCTCATAAGCCTGTTGTGCGAGTGTGTATGGTAGCTGGGACGCTCTTAGGACCACTCTATGCGAGCGTCTGGGGACTAATACAACCCGATTTATCTTTGAGCCCTGGACGCTCTCATAACCCACTGTGCTAGCATCCAAGGCTCCCCGGACGCTCCCATAACACACTGTGCCAACGTCCAAGGACTAAAATGTCCAGTTCTGTGCTAGGGTCCGAGATCTAGAAAACCCTAGATCAGTGTGAGCTTCGACTCTGAGATTTCAGACCCTTGTGCGAACTTTCCTCCGATAGACCTGTGCGAACCAAGACAATAAGTGAAGAGAAAATGGCTTGTTCAATGTGTCCAAATGAGCTTGAGGTCTCTTCTATTTATAGGCTTTCATGAGGGTCCACTTGGAATTGAGGCCGACCTAAGTAGTTACACATGTGGTTAGGGCCGACCCATTCCATAATACATGTATGAATAAAGTAATTCAAAACTCAATTTCCGCCTGACCAAATAAGGTGATCTTTGGGTTGATTTTGGTCCTCTTGAAAAGAGGAATCTAATGCAATCATTATCTCAGTCATTTGAGTTGTCCAAGGTGGAATTTGACTGCAGTTGAAAAAATTAGCACTCCCTTTCAACCAGGGAGAATTCCACCTGCCAATATCTGTCCATCGATCAATATGCCATTCTGGAATCTTCAAGTTCCATCACGGATTATCTCTGTCATGTAGTCATCATGCCATGTCCATCTCAAGGGTCTCATCATCACAAATCATCATTGTACATCTCGATCTATCCTTTTCTTATTCATGCTTATCTCTTGATTGTTCCTGCTCGAATGCTGAACATTCTCGAATCTAGAAGAAGAAGAATTTGTTACCGGAGGGGAGCTTAAGCTACCACCCTCTATCCATCAGGCTGCTACTTGGAATCTCTGCTAGCAGGCTGCTACTTGGAATATCATCATCAATCGTCATCAGAGAGCATATCATCAAGGAGCACATCTCAACCTGGAACCACATCTTGACCTGGAATCTCATGGGGGAGCTATACATCTACAATCCCATATCGAGCAATAGGATATCCAAACACATAGGGAAGCACATCTCGAGCCTGGGATCTCATTAGGGAGCTCAATCTCAACCTAGAATTGCATAGGGTTATCTCAACCCATCCTATTGCCTACTGATCTTCCCATTGATGACCCTAAATAGTCATGTTGTAGAACACCTGCATCATAATCAACTTGGGTTGTACACCCCAAGTACACTCTCAACTCTTTGGCCAAACGAGGAGCAATATTCCCAACAAGCCGACCTGGTTGCGGGTATGATGCCAACTAGGGTATACTCTGCAAAGACCAAACAGGGGAGCAACATTCTCCGACCATTTAAAGATAGGGGAGAAGCATTCTCCAACCCTATGGGTAACAGATAGGGGTAATGCCATATTGTCCAGAGTTCCCTCAACCTCAGGAGCCCTCCATCTCAATTCCTCACCCTGGGAGCTCAGACAGGGAGGAAGAGTTGGCTCAGTGTCCTCGATCAACATTGCTCTCATCATACTCAAATCTGGTATTTGCTTGTCTCAATAGCAGCTGTTTCCTGTTCATACAGAACATCAAATCAAATATCATGTCAGGTCATATATAATCATATAAATCACAAAAGGATACCATAATCATCCTTCCTCTCAAGGAAGTGCCAACCACAAGCCTGAGATTGTTTTGAACAACTGCACTGTCTCAATGTATAAGGGTATCTCGGTCCCAGCTATAAATATGGGACTTTCTGCCAATCAGATCACAATGTATCCATGTCATATCCAGATCATGCTCAGACAACTCTCTAAGGAGCTTCTTCATCTTGCCTCACATTTAGCCATGCTAGCAACATCATGTTCAACCTCGGTCATGCTATGGACCTCTCGTCCAAGATATCATGGCAGATTTCATACTAAAGTAGCATCCAAATGTGCTTAACAATAGTCTCTATCAATAACAATACATACATGAAGTCACATATCATAGGAGAAATATCTCAGCCTCAAAAAAATAGAATATCTCATGCAGATATTTCAAGGGATGCTCGGTGGCAACTCTATGTGAGTGAAGCAACTCAATCATGAATTTATTCAGGTTCTATACACTTCATACATATACAGATGGATGTTAAAAACAGAACATCAGTGCTTCAATCAACTGTCGGGTGCCACGTCAAGTTCAACAACATCTTGAACTTCAAATCGGAGTATCCAAAGATTTACATTTTCATTATTCAAAAACATTTTCCATTAGCTTTGCAATATGGAATTTCTTTCCCAAATTCCAGAAATTAATTCATCATGCCATGATATATCATTTCAAGCTTCAAAAGCTAACTCCCTCTGATTTAGATCATCAGAGGCTTATCACCTATCAAGAGTAGACCATCAGGTTATAAAACCAAAACCATAGTCAAAATCAAAGGCATACCTTGGAACTCATCATCCTGGTTGCATCAAATGACTGTCCACTTAAGGACATATCTGGATCGGGGAGCTTGCTTCATGCAATGCTCTAAGCATAATGACTTACAAAGCCAACATAATCAGTCTTACATAAATCAATGTTGTACCATCACATCAATAGAGTCAGCTTATCAAAACTCAGAAGTCAGATCAAAACTATTATCAAAGTCATCAATATCATAGTATCAATTCTTTCAACCGAGTGACAGGGATAGCTCATATCAAGTCATGACTTCATTTATTATCATGCCAACAAGTTGTAAAAAACCATGCAATATCAATCTGACACTTCATCAAGTCATTCTCATAATCATAACATAAGTCATTTCTGTCGCTAGGTGCAAATGCATACACCAAGGATAAGTCATGTAGGTTTCAATTTCATGCTGAATCACAACTGTCAATACCTCAACCATTGTGCTAGGAACGAGGAGGCCATTACAAAATCATTTTTTCGAGTACCCACATAAGTCATTACGCCCACATAGCATTTATATCAGGGAAAATCAATAATCGTCAAATCAACTCATTATGTGAAAATTTCTAAACTGAAATTCTACTGCAGTAACTGATTTATTTCACCTACTTATTATTCACAATAAGTTATTTACAAAATCCCTTCAGCAAATATTAAAATAAATTCTACTGCAGTTATCACATAATCACCCAGAGAAAAATACAAGCACAAGAACCAATCACATCAACACATTTGTTTTTGGACAATTGTCCTCGGAAAAACCCAACGTGGGAAAACTAGTGCAACAAATGAGGGCTTTATTAATCTTCAGCAACAATTGCTTTTACAAGGAATGATTTTATTGAGAAACTGAAAGAAAACACCTGAGACTTTCCCTTTGAGACTTTCTGACACTTTGGAGACCCTTCTCCCACTCCTGCGTCACTCTGCGTGGCTCAGCGTGGCTTTGCGTCCCTCTACATCAGCCTGTGTGAGGGCTACATCTCTCTTCTGGATTGCGTCTCTCTTTGCGCTGTCTCCCACTGCCCCTGGGTCATCTCCTCCTCAGCCATTGCCTGTTGCTGATGCCCTCCTCTTCCTCCACCCTGCAACTCTCCCACTGAAATCGATCTCCTTTACTTGAGAATCGATTTTCCTAGAGATATTAAGTATCTTCCGTGTGTCTCCAAATGATCCTCATGTCTTCTCTTATACTTTTTCTGTTGACGAATCAATGGCCGAGATTAAGTCCCCACTCAATGGCTAAGATTAAAACAGACTTGATCCTCATCTTTTAGAAGCTTCTTACCCTTATCTTTATTAATACCCATTAATATTTTTATTTTCCTAAGTTTAGACTTAGGAACCCATTAAAAATATTAATAACTCCTCATCCGGGTGGAATTTCTCAAAACGTTTTTTGGGTCTTGGGGATCTCATGTGCCTTGGCCTCTCCTCCAAAATTCAAGGCTAGAGAATATCCAATGCTACCAAAACTCAACAAATTAGGCATCAGGTCACGCCCAAAGTCAAAGCATATCTCAATCATTAATGTCAAGTATAATGACAAAATACTGTTCATCTATATCAATCAGCCAAATCATGCCAACCTCTTGTAGCACAAATATAGTGACATATCTATATGTATGTCTCGGACACCTGTACACACAAGTTCAGTCTACATTTTCATATTATGGCAAACATTCAACCTTTTCTTGCTTGCAGAGCTTGCAATTATCTGCGACACATCTGTGGTATTGACATCTTCTAGGTGACCATTTGATTTCATGCACAATACTTCATTATCTGATCAAAAATTTAACCCAACAACTTCAGAAATTAGATTACAGTGGCAGAATATGTTAAAGACACCTTGATTTAGAGTTCAGACAGGTTCAGATGATGGTCAACTGTAGTCAAACCCCTAGACTCTCCCTTCAGGTCATCATGGGAGCATCTTTAGCTGTCTGGGTGCTATCTGGGCCTTAGTATGCGAGCGTCCAGGGACAAGATCTCCTAGATTTGTGACTGCGTCCAGTACAAAAACCCTAGTTTCTGTACAAGCTCCAGATCTAAGACTCTGCTGCAGATCAATACTGTCAGATGCACATAAATCATACTTCATCATTACATAATGCAAATAGTAATATGAGTATGAGTCTTGAGAAGAGATTCTCCCTTTGACTAGGGATCTACTTCATTCATGTCATCAACCTATTTCTACTAGATTCAAGCAACAACAAGTCTGTTAGAACATATATCTATCATGGCTATCGACATCATGACATCAATTTTTCATCAAAGGTTAGACTCAAAGCAACAGATAGATGCAACATCACATCTCAAAGATTATGAACACAATAGCACTTTCTATCACGTCACTTTATCAAGTTAGGTCAATTAGATGTGCCATAGTTACTCACCACATCAAGACATGACCATAGTTAGTAAGAGATCTAGATATCAATCTCATATTTATACCTCTAACATCAAGGTTACCATGCTTATCATGATCAATAAGATCAAGTAAGGTCATTCTATAAAACTTTACCAAAACAATGAGAGTGTCAATCTCTCTTTCCATATGCTTTCATCATGCTTATCCCAAGCGTTATCAACAGATTCATGTATAGGAGTCAATGAGCTATCCTTATATGTGAAATCCAATATGATTTAAGCATGACAAGTATTAAGAGTATCATCTACTAGAGTCAAGGTGCTAGCCTTCCTTATAGGATCAAGGTGTCCAACGGATGGATGTTAGCCGATTATCAAGTGTATCAATGTATCAACATTAGATAGTCTCATAGAATTCAAGAAGATCAAAATGCTCAACACTAGGTGCATCATTTCATCATAGGAAACATGGATCCAAGTCACTTTCATATGCATGTTGTTGATTTGTGGTAGCATTGGATGTGCTCTAGCCATGAAAATTGGTGGAGAGGCTAAGGCGCATGAGATCTCCAAGACCCAGAAATCATTTTGGGAAATTCCACCCGGATGGAGAGATATTAAAATAATTAATATTTTTAATGAGACCCTAAGTCTAAACTTAGGAAAATTAAAATATTAATGTCTATTAATATAATATGGGTGAGAAAGTTCTAAATAACGAGGATCAAGCCAGATCTAATCTTAGCCGTTGATTAGGGATTTAATCTTAGTTGTTGAATCATCAACAAGAAAAGTATAAGAGGAGGCTTGAGGGTTAGTTGGAGATACACCAAGAAACTTGAGAGATCAGTCAGTTCGATTTTCTGGGGCGAGGTTTGCTGAGGAAATCGAACAAGTGATCAGTTGCAGTGAGGGGCAGCTCGACAAGAGGCCGAGGAATACATATCAAAGAGGCAGTGCAGAGCCTAGTAAGGCTGACGCAGAGGCAGCAAGGGTTGACGCAGAAGTTGAGGAGGCCAGTGCAGAGGATGCAGGAGGGCCAAGAGGCTGACGCAGTTGATGTAAAGAACTTTAGAGGTTGCATCGAGGTGATCCAGTGGGACAGACTGAGAGTTGATTGGCTAATGCTAAGCTAGAGAGGGTGACACAGTCCCTAAGAGGGTTACACAGTTCCAAAGAGTGCGTGGAGCAGCTTTCGCTATCCAGCACAAGGAACAACTGAAGTTGTTGTGGTATTGTTCATTTGGTTGTTGATCAGTCGGAATATCTGTCTCCGGATAGAGGTATTTCTTCCAGGGAAAATCTCTGAAGGGTGAGCCATTTAGGGCCCCCTAGTTGTATTCAGAGAACTGCATAATAATAAAACGCTCATTTGCTGCATCAGTTTTCCCGCATTGGGTTTTTCCGGGGACGATTGTTCAAAAATAATGGTGTACCTTGTGTTGTCTTAGTTATTTCAGTTGTTGATTTGTATATGTGTGAAGGCTGATTTGTGTTTATTTCAGTATTTATATTAATAAATAACTTGTTAATGGAAAGAACAAGTAGGAGATAATAAACTAGATAATGCAGTAGGGATTTTTGATGTGTTAGATTCAGAAATTTTCACAAATGGATGAGCCATCAAAGAAAGAGACATTCTCATCATACCTTAGGGCTTACCGAGCCAATAGCAGAAACCATGCATACCTTGTGGTATTCAAAATCCAAATACATGTGCACCTTCTTATAGGCATCTTGCAGTGCTTGTCACCTTTTCATCAAGTACCTCTTTATCTTTTCCGACTCTAGCCATCCTTCCTGCATTACACATGATCCTGAAGAAGGATCTACTCATCACATCTCATCAAGGAGGTTAGAAAAATCCATATACACAAATACATATGCAGGAAGTATAAGCAATAAACATAATCATCATATCCAAAGTTCTAAGCAAAAGTAAGAGGCATCATAAGTTCAGAAATACTTATCTTCAATGAGAGGTGATCCTCTCCCTCTTGAACCAATCTTTAAGAGCCATCAATGTCCATGGTCAATATACCAATGTTGCCTTTAGTTGTCCAATCAGGTCTGCTAGAGATTATCCCATCTAGGGCTTCATCAAATCTCCCACAAGTGCTTGAGCATCTCCATAAACCAGGGTTTTCTCTCCAACCCTAACCTCATAGAATCCATCAAACCCTAATAATCATGTTGCCTAGGGTTTTCTTCAAACTCTAGAATTCTTTTAGGTCTCCACCATCCTCTTCTTGCTTCCATTAAAGGTGTCATCATCGGGGTGATCTCCATGGCATTTCTTCAACCCACCTTTGATACCATGTTAAATTTTCATATGGCTACATTGTTCTTTGCTTTGATAATTGCGTTTCTTCATTAATACATTAAGTTCACCCCATATCATCATATTTCATTATTCAAATCTACACCATTATTCATCAACATATGCAATGATATAGAAATAACATCATCATCATCATCATCAATGCAACAGAACATTAAGGAACAATAGAAGAAAAACATGCACACACATAGAGACACCAGGATTGGTCCGACGCCAGGGCAAAACCCACTATGGAGAAAACCCTTGCAAATCTTCTTCTTCTTAGATCATCATCAAATGATTTAGCAAAAGAGAGTACAATGATCCATAACTTTATCTATGCAACAACTATGATATCCATGCAACAGATCTAATCATGCTTATGATCAAAACCCTAATTTTGATGATTGTAAAGTGTTGTCATTGTTTGTCGTCAACTCCTGGATACTGCGGAACACTGTTGTCATTGAGCGGAATCTTTGGAATATAGAAATCTCATCCATGAGTCCCAGACGCAGGGAGGAGGAGCTGTGCAAGTGTCTATAGCAGACAATGCTTTAAAAATCTGACTTCTGTTCAGAAATGGTCGAGGGTCAGCTCTGACTCCGACTCCGACTCAGTATCGACTCGACCGGTTTGATTTCAATGACTCGGTCATCGTAAAAAAATAAATTAAATATTTATTTATTTATAAAAAACATAATTTTAAAGATTTTCATGCATGTTTCCAAACACAAAGCTTTAGAATATAGAGAGAAGACAACATATGATCAAAATAGGCTCATGAATATATCCATTATATCAAAATGGCACCTAATGCACTGTCCAATACAAAGTTCATACTTAGCCACCAATGCTAGGATTCTTTTCTGCCTCAGCGTAAGGACAATCACTAGACTACAACAACAATAATACCAATTCTATGTCTCTAATGAAGTCTCAAAACCCTTGATTTAATTCTGGTCAAGCTCTAGAACAATCAGAGGTAAATATGTATTTATTAGTCCATTGCCAAAATGTTTGCCTTTTTAAAGCATTGTATGGCTCAATGCATTTTTTTAGTTTTCTAATTCATGCCACTAGGATAACCATACTCTGGCCTTGTAATTTTCAAAACTTTCTTATAGTGATAGATTACTTTAGGGCTATAAATATGCAATAAACAACAACCCAACCATTGATATGTAGGAGGCGGAACAACTTTTGACAAATGTGCTTCAGGATTTTTGTCAAAGAGTCGAGCCAGCTGAGTTGTTTTCGAGCCGGCCGAGTCATTACCGATTCGGCCAAGTTGTTACCGAGTCGACCGAGTCAATGATTGGCTCAGTAACAACTCGGCCAACTGTTCCGTTTCGTCCATCGAGTCGACCCGACTAGGCATTGGCTCGGTTTGACTCAGCTGTTTTTTAAAACAATGATAGCAGATGTGGACGCTCTCTGCATAATTGGATGACTGCATTTGGAATACATTTGGATGCTCCTAGGTGAACTGAATGAGGGCGTTAGGGGTCAAACATACTCAAACCTGCTTCAAGCCCTAGACGCTCTCATAAGCCTGTTGTGTGAGCATCTATGGTAGTCTGGACGCTTTCAGGACCACTTTGTATGAGCGTCCGGGGACTAATACAACTTGATCTATCTCTGAAGCTCTGGACACTCTCATAACCCACTATGCCACCGTCCAAGGCTTCGTGGATGCTCCCATAACACACTATGCCAGTGTCTAGGGAATAAAATGTCCAGTTCTGTGCCAGTGTCCGAGATCTAGAAAACCCTAAACCAGTGCGAGCTTTGAGCTTGAGATTTCGGACCCTTGTGCGAGCTTTCCTCCAACAAACCTGTGCAAACCAAGACAATAAGAGAAGAGAAGATGGCTTGTTCAATGTGTCCAAATGAGCTTGAGTTCTCTTCTATTTATAGGCTTTCATGAGGGTCCACTTGGGGTTGAGGCTGACCTACGCAGTTTACACATGTGGTTAGGGCCGACCCATTTCATGATACATGCATGAATAAAATAATTCAAAACTCAACTTCTGCTTGACCAAATAAGGTGATCTTTGGTTCGATTTTGGTCCTCTCGAAAAGAGGAATCCAATGCAATCATTATCTCAGTCATTTGAGCCGTCCAAGGTAGAATTTGACCGCAGTTGCAAAAGTTAACATTCCATGGATCCCTAGAGTCATTCAGAGATTGCTCGTGGTTCACCTATTGGACAAAGAAGATGCACCTGCTTCACCATGCCCAACAGGCTCCACAGTTGCATCATACACTTGGCAGATGATCTAGAATCTATATGATGATTTGGCATCACTTATATCATCATCCTAGCCCTTGCAGATGGTCTATAGGCATTTTCGATTTGTTTGGAGACCCATGAGGACATTTGTGTGACCCCACATCCATTTGGGAGCACCACATGTTTATTACTTGGAGAACAAGGGGCCAACCCCTTGTCCACTATTTATGGAGGCGTATTTCACATTATGGCACCTATGGACTTCATTAGGCCTCCTCTAAGGCCCGATGACACATATTATTGATCATTCGACCCTCTTGAGAGGCTTACTCTTTTTCTATTGAGCTAGTTTGGTGGGCTTGTCACCAAAAGTACTTGTTATTTTGCACATTATTTTATTCTAGGTGCTAAATTAGGCCAAAACAAGCTAAATCCAATTCATTAGACATTGTATAAATAGATTATGAGTTGATTCATTCTCTCATCATCACTTGGATTGATCATATTCTCTTGTGAGATTTTCGCTATTCTCTTTGAAGGACGAAATTGGATGGATGGATGAATTTTGATGTTTGGATATCTTCATTTTTGTCTTGGAGCTTCTATATTGGCATATGATGATGATTGGATTACTTGTTCTCACATGTAAGTGCTCTTTTAATGCTATTTTGTCATTTTTTTCTATGTCACATAAATTATGCTGGGATTTTTGCTATACTAGGCTGAAATTTTGCTGCTTTTCTTTGATTGAAGGGTATAAGTCTGTCTTTTATTACCGTTGCATCATGTTATGGGCCATGTTTGAATAAGTGAATGTTCTTAGAGATATTTCATTGAAATTTATCTTGATAAGTCATGGCATATTGCACATTAAAGTATAAAGACCTTGAAGCAATTCTCCTCATGCCCTAATTGTCATGCAAAATTGTTCTAGAGGCCTCCACTGAATGAAACCATCCTAATCATTGGAATCTTCTTGACTCCATTTCTCCCAAAGGAATTGGCACTGGCCTTCCATAAATGATCACCCTAAAGCATATTTTTCTCACCTTTCTCTCTTTCTTTCTAGGTGTAGCCTACATGCGTAACCTAGGGCATCAATTATCTCACAATCTATCTATCCAAACACTTATATTTTTGGTCCACAACTGTGTTGGAATTTTCTCTAGAGGCTCTCCAAATTTGGAGCAAATCCGACAGTGGGGTCTCAAGATATTGCAAGCCCTAGCTTGAGGACCGTTTCTTGCCCTAGGTTTCCCTTGGCTAGTGACCTCATTTGGATCATTGCATTTTATTCCAAGAATATTTGTCCATTGATCATCTTCTCTTCCACAATTAGGTGAAGTCCCCTTAAGTGACCAATCCCTCTTACTTAACGTAATTTTGGGTTCACTTGGTCTTGTGTGATCCTGCGACTTTTCGAAGATAATCTCATAAAAACCATTTGAAAACCAAGTCTTCACAAGGGTTTTTAGGACTAGGTCCCTCCTTTACAATGCTTATTGGAAAAACCTGGCCCTTGGAACTCTCTTGGCCCTTCTTAGAGAGCCTTACACCTTCCTTCTCAAGAAAGCAAGCCACAAAATTGAGTCTCCCATATGAGTAGGCCCTTAGGAATCACTCTTTACCCCTTCATTGACTTATTCTTCTAGTGATTCCCTTCATACCGGGTATCCTCCCATCGGTGAAAGTCCGTAAAGAGTAGGGAGCTTTCGCTGAGGTGACAGTGGGCTATTGCTCCATTGTTGCCCTTGACCTAGTAGTTGTCCCTTTAGGCTCCCTTCTTAGGGCCCCTACTAGTTTGAGCGGTAACATTGACCATTCTACAAAAGTTTTTCTATCCAAAATTGCCTTCTAATCGTGCGACAAATTTGGCTAAATTATTTTGGCAGAAAGCAAATGTAAAAGAAAAAAAGGGGTGAATTTTTCTTTTACAAGGGAAGGACTCTTTTAAAAGTCATGGAGTTGCATTAGGGTCGCGTATCAAATTAATAAAAGGGTGGAAAAATTAAATTTTTATGGAACAGTGTTGTTTATTGTCGATTTTTTTCCCCAGCGGCCAAATTAATTTAGCGTGGCCAAATTCTCATTGTGGGTTGTGGCATACTATTTCAAATTAGAGCTGCATTACAAATCAGAATCACAAGGGGTAGGTTTTATTGAAGCCACCACTGTTGAGGAACCAAGTCGCAGGTTGAGAGTGTAAAGTCGAATTCTGTTTAAAGAGACCGGGGCCGCATTATCACCATTGGTGCCACAGTGCAACCAAAATTTTTCCCTTAAGGCCGATGGGTTGGTTGCAACTCGTGGTCAGATTTATCGAGCAGCTGCCATTAAAAGATAGATCATAGGCATCATTCTATAGGAGGATCCATTCGCTAGACATAAGTTGCAATTTGTGGGAGCCACATTCCATGTGAGAAGGGTCAAGTATTATTTCTTTTGGGGTCGTAAATTAAAATTGCAAGGCGCTATTTATCCAGTAGACAAGGCCCGAATCAGTTTTATGGATCGAGACACTTGGCCTGTGTTGATTTGGGGTAGCATCAGATGTGCTCTAGCCATGAAAATTAGTGGAGAGGCTAAAGCACATGAGATCTCCAAGACCCAGAAATGGTTTGGGCATATTCTAAAAGGTTTGGGAGATATTAGAATAATTAATATTTTTAATGGAGTTCCTAAGTCTAAACTTAGGAAAAATAAAATATTAATGGGTATTAATATAAAAATAGGTAAGAAGGTTCCAAAAGTCATGGATCAAGCCAAATCTAATCTTAGCCATTGATTAGAGATTTAATCTCGACTATTGATGGACCAACGAGAAAAGTATAAGAGGAGGCTTGAGGGTCAGTTGGAGAAGACACTAGAGTGATCAGTCATTCGATTTTCTAGAGTGGTGTTTGCTAAGAGAAATTGAATCAGTGATCAGCAGCGAGGGGCAGTGAATACATCGCAGAGAGGCAGAGTTAGTACCAGAAAGACAATGCAGAGCTCAGAGAGGTTGACGTAGAGGTAGCTGGGTGCTATGTAGAGGTAGCTGGGAGCTGTGCAGAGCCAGGAGAGGCCAGTGTGGGTGATGCAGAGGGTCTAGGGGCTGATCCAAAAGCTCTAGAAGCTGATGCAGAGGCTAGCAGAGATGACGTAGGGCCAAGAGGCAACGCTGGAAGGATTTCGTGGGACAGACTGGGTGCTGGTGAGTCGGGTAGAGTGACACAGAGCAGTGGGAGTTGTAATTGTTGCTGTGGGATTGTTCATCTGGTGATTAGTCAACCGAAATATCTGTCTCTGAGGAGAGGTACTATTGCTAAGGGCATTCTCTGTTGGGTGAGCCGTTTTTGGCACCCTAGTTGTATTATGAAAACTGCATAATAAAACCCTCTGAATAGCTGCATGGTTTTCTTGCATTGGTCTTTTCAGGGGACATTGGTCCAAAAATAACGGTGTCACTTGTGTGCTTGTTTTCTTTCAGTTGATGATCTGTAGATGTTGATACTGTACTTGTGTTTATTTTCAGTATTTACATGGTAAATAGTTTGTTAAATAATTAAACAAGTAGGAAGAAATAAACCAGACAGTACAAGAAGAATTTCTAATGGGTTAGAACTTAGAAATTCCAACATGGTATCAGAGTGTGGTTGCAGATCACAGGATAACTAAAGGCATCAGCTAGCAGAGCAGTAGCAACAGATTCAGCTGTCCTGAGTGATAGAGTTGATCCGTGCAGAAGGCGATAGAGGAAGGAGTGAGTCTAGGAGACTGCGTCATCATTCTGGGCCAGAGAAAGGCAGTGCAGAGGCTAAGGAAGGCAGAATCAGGCTCACGCAGAGGCCAAGAGAGTTGACGCAATTGGCTAGGGGTGCTGATTTGCGGGGATTGTGCAGAGCCAAGTGGCTCATTTCTTCAGTTGATAGGCTATAGGAGGCTGCGGGTAATTTGTGGAGCGAAGCTGGTGGGGTACTGTGGTTAGAACATTACCTACTAGGGCAAGACTAAGGAGGAGGGATTTCCAGAAGGGAAATCGAGACTCAGAGGGAGTCGAATCGAGAACTTCCAGACGGGATGTTGAGAGAATTAGCAGGAGTCGAACAGAGGACATCTAGGAGGGAAGTAGAAAGACTCGGAGGAGTCGAAAGAAGAGCAGCATAATGGCCGTGAATGCACTGAGAGATTAGGATAGGTTGGATGGAGGAAGGCCAGGATCTTGTCCATTCTTGACAGATATCGTATCAAGGACTTCGCCTTGAAAACAATAGCGATCCTAGTTGACCCAACTGAAAATGAGAAGTACGAGGAGGCAATGGCCAGGGCGAAGTGCATCATCCTTGATGGGGTCAAGGATCATGCGGTGCCGCATATTGTCGAGAAGGACACGACAAATGAGATGTGGGAGGCCCTGAAGAAATTTTACCAGCATACTTCTGTGTAGAGGAAGATGTTACTTGAAAATCAGCGGCAGTCATACCAGATGCAGAAGGGAGAGCAGGTAGATGTCTTCCTCGGTCGATTGAAGGAGATCCGTGACCAACTAACTTTCGTAGCGGCCACGCCAGATCAAGAATTGATGGTGAGGATCACATTGAACGCAGTGTCAGAGGATTGGGAGGTATTTGTCCAGAGCATATTGGGCAAGTCGAGCCTTCCAGATTGGGAGGAACTGTGGGTGGCTCTTCGTCAAGAAGAGATCAGACAGGTGACCAAGACGGGGAGTAGCGGAAAAGGGGTCAGAATGAAGGAGGAAGAAGAGGATGCGACTCTAGCATCTGCAGGAAAGCAGGAGAAAAGAAAGAAGAAGGACCTCTCCAAGGTCAAATTTTTCCATTGTGGGGAACTAGGTCATTTTGCAAACCAGTGTCCTAGGAAGAAGAGTAAGGGAGAGGCTTCCAAGACCAAGGCAGCGCCAGCGAGGGCGGAGAAAGAAGTTAAGGAGGATGACAATTGTGCCATGAGTGCTCATGTGCCACTTGAGAAGAAGTGGGGAGACATCGAGTTGTAGTCAGACAGACTACAGGCGATGAGGGGCATCCTTGAGGTACCCAACGTCTTGGATTATACCTTGCTACGGGAGCCCTAAAGAGGATTAACTAGACTAGTGGATGTCAGTAGAGACGGATGCGGATGGAGCGATAGAGAGTGCTACAGTGCAGGAGTCCCCGGATAGCGTGAGGCTAGCAGGTTGCAACAATGCGAGAGGCACGAGAGTGTTGCACCAGTGCAGGATGGCACAGAGAGGTGTGCAACGGTGCGAGATGTAGGGAGTTGTTACAGCAGCTCAGAGGTCAGTAGAGGGAGCACTTGTTAGCAGCAGAGGGAGCTTTAGCATCGAGAGTGTCTCTAGCCTGACAGGGATGTCAGAGTTGGGTGGATCAGTTACTTACTTCTCAGTAACTGAGTTGCAGTGCATCAGTTTGTAGTGGCAGTGCTATGGGTAGCACGATGCAACATAATGAGAGGGGATGCAATGCAGATGCAGTGCTGGGAGGATGGACCAGCAACAGCATGGATGCAGAGGGAGCTGTCGTAGATATGTAATAGTGGCAGTGGCAGGGCCATGGGCAACAATACATGATGCAATAGTGTAGAGGATGTTGGGCAGGGAGGCCTAGCATCAACACAGGGACCGATGTTGGATAATCAGAGTGATACTCAGTGTGGAGTATTACTAGAGCATAGTCCTCACTAAGAGGGAGTGTTGATTTGGAGTAGCATCGGATGTGCTCTAGGCATGAAAATTGGTGGAGAGGCTAAAGCACATGAGATCTCCAAGAACTAGAAAAGGGTTTGGGTAGATTCTAACTGGTTTGGGAGATATTAAAATAATTAAAATTTTTAATGGAGTTCCTAAGTCTAAACTTAGGAAAGATAAAATATTAATGGGTATTAATATAAAACTTAGTTAGAAGGTTCCAAAAGTCATGGATCAAGCCAAATCTAATCTTAGCCATTGATTAGAGATTTAATCTCGGTTGTTGATAGACCAACGAGAAAAGTATAAGAGGAGGCTTGAGGGTTAGTTGGAGAAGACACCAGAGTGATCAGTCATTTGATTTTCTAGAGCGGGTTTTGCTAAGAGAAATCGAATCAGTGATCAACGGCGAGGGACAGTGAATACATAACAGAGAGGCAGAGTTAGTACCAAAAAGACAGTGCAGAGCCTGGAGAGGTTGACGTAGAGGTAGTTGGGTGCTACGTAGAGGCAGCTGGAGTTGCACAAAGCTAGGAGAGGCTAGCATGGGTGACACAAAGGGTATAGGGGCTGACGTAGAAGCTCCATAAGTTGACGTAGAGGCTAGAAGAGCTGACGCAGGGCCAAGAGGCAGCGCTGGAAGAATTTCATGGGACAGATTGGGTGCTGGTGAGTCGGGTAGGGTGACACAGTCCCTATAATAGTGACGCAGAGCAGTGGGAGTTGTAATTGTTGCTGTGGGATTGTTCATCCGGTGATTAATCAGCCAAAATATCTGTCTCCGAGGAGAGGTACTATTGCCGAGGGCATTCTCCGTTGGGTGAGCCATTTCTGGCACCCTGTTTGTATTCTGAAAACTGCATAATAATAAAACCCTCTGAATAGCTGCACCGGTTTTCCCGCATTGGGTTTTTTCGGGGACATTGGTCCAAAAATAACGGTGTCACTTGTGTGCTTGTTTTCTTTCAGTTGATGATCTGTAGATGTTGAAACTTGATACTGTACTTGTGTTTATTTTCAGTATTTACATGGTAATTAACTTGTTAAGTAATTAAAAAAGTAGGAAGAAATAAACCAGACAGTAAAGGAAGAATTTCTAACGGGTTAGAACTTAGAAATTCCAACAACCTGAGGATCATCTTCAAGAGGTCGAGTTCACTATTCGTGTGACTTGTATGATTAAGGCAACCGAAATTAAGGAACAAAGTGTGCATGCATGAAAATCACGAAATGGCCACGTTGTAAATATAAAGTCGATGCTCGGAAGGTTTTTTGAAGATCAGGTCAAGACTACATGCATAAATCACTGGACGTAGAAAATTTCCATGTAAATTACAAAAAGAAGTTAACCTTTCTAAGTCAACAGGAGGAAAAACAGTAGAGGCCTAGTAAACGATGTTTATTTTTCAGGAGTCAAGTTCCTTAGTTCATCACCAATATACCACGAACAACAGAAGTCTGGAATCGCATTGCAGGCGGGTACTAGTCATAGCGATTTCCTAGTTGTGATTCCTTGAACCAAACTGCCAGATCCAATCTCATTAAGGCAAGGCCGAGTAACCTATTGTATTTGTGAATGCAAAATGCATAAAACTATAGCGTAGCATTTGATTAGTTAATTTATGCTTGATCGATGATTTGTGATGCGCTCATGTATATGTTGAAGAGGAATGTTTCAAAAAGCTCAATAGGAACAACGATATCCCATTCTTTGCTACTTGCGTGCACATCTTTGTAAATTTTTCCGAAGCATACAACCTGTGTATATCTTGTTTGGATGCTTAGAGTGACAAAGACATAATGCGCTTCTGAAGGAGATACTTGTGCGCATGGCATATTTTCTCGAGCAGGGAGTTGAATTGTAGATTGGGTGTGTGGCGTATATGATGTACGCAAATTGGACCAGATTTTGATAACCAAGCATTATCTTGGACCATATTGCTCAAAGTCTAGGAGAGGTTCGAGTTTCTTGCATGCCAAGGGTTATAGGGTTTCATGGCAGTGAGCAAAATTGATACAAATTTGTAGCAGATTAAAATCTAGCAACAAATTAGCAAGTCCAATTCCCAATACAATCCTCCTAAAATTACCTGCAATAAAATTGTATTGAAATTGTCTTCATTCTTGGGGTTCGTATATTTTACATCTTTGGGAAATTGGTGTGGGTTCCTGTAAATTGTGGTCTAAGAAGTGTCGAGTTAGAGTGAGTGTTCTTGTAGTTATTGATTTATTTATACATTGTTTTGTCTCCTGTGCTGTCAGTATATTGAGAGTGGCTGAGTGCTCTGTTGCTAGAAATTGCAGCGAGTCCATGACGTGTGTTTTGTTGCCATATAAAGAGAAGAATGAACAGGGTGCTGATTTGATGACCTAGAATTTGAGATTGTTGAATTTCCACGATCTTGGGTTTAGGTTAGAATCTTAGAATCTCTGATGCTACCAAACCAAGAATCTCAACAACAATTACTTTGCACAACAAAAAATATAAAGCAGTAAATCACATATGCACAAGTATACACAGTTTTTAACAAATATTGGACAATAATGTACAACCCAATCTTCGTTATATTAAATCAATCTGAATAATACAATACTATATGGTATACAAGATACAATGACAATCACGCTGTGCAGACTCTATGTCGTATCTTGTCCTATCGGTCCTTCGCTTTCGTACTGCTCTCTAGCTACCCCTTAGTCCTTCAAAGGACAACTCATAGAGACTCCAGGAGGGCTGCCACCTAACACTGCTGCAAGTCGCTTCTGCTGCAATGAACACGGGTTGATCCAATTTGCTCTCTAGGCTAGCCAATACTTGAGCTCCAATCTACCAATCTAGCAGTCACTTTTGTCCATCAAAGTGCTGCACATTAGGCTCCAAACTTCAACCTCACTTTAGTTGTCACACCTCCTTTAGGACTGCTAGTCACGGGCTACTTTGGGTAGCCAACATGTTGCCCTCCACTAGTCCAATGGCTCCCGACTCTTTACTATAAGTTCTGCTCCTAGTTGAGGTCTCCAACTGCCCAATTTCACCTCAACACATGGCAATTATAGGCTGCTCATAAAACCGATCCAAAACTGGTCAATACCATGACCCAACACAAGGCAAACTCCAACTCCAAGTCTATTATACTGCTAATGTCATTCACTGTTCCTAGTTAGCGCACATGACACACTGCAACAACCCTAAATCATCCATTCACAGTCCCTCAAATAGTAGCAACTTCACCATGGAAGAATGCCTTCCTTATGTGCTGTTGTTCTGGGCATAAACCAACCTCAAAATAGCCCTATGTAGGCACTTTTCTGTGGTGGTATGGCCTACGGCCTCCCACAACTACCTTCATGTACCCATGATCTATACAAAAAGAGGCACCTTACATTAATTCTGCCACAACAGACCTGCGACTTCCCTCTCCTAACTCGACATTCTTGTAGGATGAAACAACCCTCCATGCAGCCACACAAGGCTCCCAAACAACCCTTATCCTCCTCGTTGGTCTGCGTCTTCTCCTGCGGCCAAACTGAGGTTACTTTCTCCTCCAACGAGCTTCTTTCTCCTCTTTTATGTTGCCCTTGTGTTGCACAAGATGGATGCCTCAAATGACTTGCCTTCACCTTATATTTATACCAAAAATAAGGGCTACTTGAATTAGTGAAGAGTCATGTCTATTGGACGAATTCTCATCAAGCCTACATGACTTGAATGTCTAAAAATTAATTAACAACTTAAAAAATTCATATCTCAAGTTCTAGAGTTCTGATTTGAGTGATCTTTGAAGCATTAGATTCGCCACACCATCCTCTATCACCTCAAATTTTCTCATGCTCAAATTCTTCATGGTTTTGGCTCAAATCCCAATGGGTGCAAAACCCCAACCTTGGTTCCAAGCCCAAAGTGACTCTTGTGGCGCTTTTCACTCCAAACCCTGAACCCTAGGGCTTGGAGTACCTCCCAAGCTACTCAAAAATCAACCCTCCATCTTAGCGAATGAGGTACTTCCAAGACTAGGAAGTAACTGATCATCATCATCACTACTCGCAACACTCGCCCAATTCTTGGCATTCACCACTGCGACAATCCCTGTAGAATGAACTACGCCTCTCTTGGAAGTGTCGTTGTCATTGGAAGCATCATGCTTCTTCTTCTTCTCCTGAAATGTCTTCCATTTCCTCCATGATTTTTTCTTGGTAGTTGTGGGACTACCCTTGCTCCCCATTGACCACACGCTCTCCTTGGGTTGTAAAGTCTCCCTCTGAATCTGCAAGCTCTCTCTAGAACTCGACTCCCTCTGAGCCTCTAGATACTAGACCTTCTTCTCGGGAACCTGTACCTGCTCCTTTGAAGCCTGCACCTACACCTACTTCTCTGGAACCTACTCCTCTAAAGCCCGCACCTACACTTGCTTCTTTGGAACCTGCACCTGCTCCTTCTTCCCATGATCCATAGGCTTGCTCGTTAGCCTGTATAGACCATGATCTTTAACTCCAAGCACAATCTTATCGGAGCTAAAACCTCTAGGCCTGAGTCTTGCCTTCCCATCCTAGAACAAGACCTCAAACCCCTTCTTCTCAATCATCGAGACAAAAATCACTCTATATTTGAGCCCTGGTACAAATAGTACACCCAGGACCTAGATCACTCGTCTTGTCTCCATCCTGAATGGCACAACTCCCGATCCTTGGATCTCCTTTTGACTCTTGTTGCCCAACACTATGTGCAAATTTGAGTCCCATTCAGCTAGTCTCAAAAACCTCTTGCGACCCTGTCATAGGTTTCGTCGTACCACTGTTCACATACCATCCATCCTCATTGATAGTACCCTGCGAAAAATGAGAGATCATAGCGAAGTCCTCCTGCAATCTCTTGGTGAGAGCATCTATCTTAGCAGAAGTGGTAACACCGACGACTTGCATTCCTTTCTTCTTCTCGTCATCTCCCTTCTTCTTCATCAGACATCTCGACGAAAAATGACCCATCTCGCCACAATTAAAACACTTGACTTTACTCAAGTCCTTCTTCTGCTTACCTTTCATTCGTGCTGCAAGTGCCATGTCATCATCTGAAGCCCTCTTCTTCGGATGAAGATCCTCGTTTCACAACTCTTCCTAAATGAAGTTGTCCCACAACATATTCTAGTCTGGCAATTTCTCTCTGGCAATGCTCCCTTTGTGAAGGGCTTCCATTCCACAGTGAACATTTTGAAGGCGATCCTCACCATATCATTTTATGGAATAGTCACACCAACGACAACAAGCTCATCTTCGACCTGAGACAATCTTGTCAGATACGAAGTTACTCCTTCATCCTGTATCATCTTGGTGGACTTTAACATATCCTCCATACGAATACACGGTTCTCGTTCATATTCTGGAACAAATTTTGAAGAGCCATCCACATCTCATGTGTAGTGCTCTTCCTGGACAAATGAGGTATTAGGGGATCCTTCACACCATCAAGGATGATCAATCTCGCCCTTGTATCCAAATCCTCGTACACTTGCAGCTCCTTTGGGTCAGTTGCCTTCTTTATGGATTTCTCGATGAATTCCCAGATCCTGTTGACCTGCAAGACCAACTTGATCCTTTCCTTCCATGGACTATAGTTGGACAATCCTTCCAAATTGTCCTCATATTGGATACCAGCCTACAACTTCGACATTGTCACCTACAATGTGACCAACTCCCTCTTAAGCTGTACTTGGCTATGCAGAACTCTGATTCACTGACTTCCAAAATAGCTCAGACACGCTCTGATACTATGTTGAATTTCCACGATCTTGGGTCTAGGTTAGAATCTTAGAATCTCTGACACTACCAAACCAATAATCTCAACAAGAACTACTTTGCACAACGGCAGTAAATCACGTATGCACAAGTATACATAAATTTTAACAAATATTGTACAATAATGTACAACCCAATCTTCGTTATATTAAACCAATCTGAATAATACAACAGTCTATGGTATGCAAGATACAATGACAATCACGCTACACAGACTCTATGTCGTATCTTGTCCTGTTTGTCCTTCACTTCCATACTGCTCTCTAGCTGCCCCTTAGTCCTTTAAAGGACAACTCATAGAGACTCCAGGAGGGTTACCACCTAACACTGCTGCAATGAACAAGAGCTGATCCAATCTGCTGTCTAGGCTGGCCAATACCTGAGCTCCAATCTGCCAATCTAGCAGTCACTTTTGTCCATCAAAGTGCTGCACATTAGGCTCCAAACTTCAGCCTCACTTCAACTGTCACACCTCCTTTAGCACTGCTAATCACAGGCTACTTTGGGTAGCCAACATGCTGCCCTCCACCAGTCCAATGGCTCCCAACTCTTCACTATAAGTTCTGCTCCTAGTTGAGGTCTCCAACTGCCCAATTTCACCTCAACACATGCCACTTATAGGCTACTCATAACACCGATCCAAAACTGGTCAATACGATGACCCAACACAAGGCGCACTCCAACTCCAAGTCTGTTAAACTGCTGTTGTCATTCACTGTTCTTGTTCAGGGCACATGGCACACTGCAACAACCCTAGATCATCCATTCACAGTCCCTCAAACAGCTGCGTCTTCACTATGGAAGAATACCCTCCTTATGTGTTGTTGTTTTGGGTATAAACCAGCCTCAAAACAACCCTACATAGGCACTTTTCTATGGTGGTATGGCCTGTGGCCTACAATAGCGACCTTCTTGTAGCAACGTCCTATACAAACAGAGGTACCTTACCTTAATTCTGCCACAACAGACCTGCAACTTCCCTCTCCCAACTCAGCCTTCTTGTAGGATGAGACAACCCTCCACGCAGCCACAAAAGGGCTCCCAAACAGCTCTTATCCTCCTCGCTGGTCTGCCTCTTCTTCTGCGGCCAAACTGAGGTTAATTTCTCCTCCAATGAGCTGCTTTCTCCTCTTCTACGCTGCCCTTGTGTTGCACAAGATGGATGCCTCAAATGAGTTGTCCTCACCTTATATTTATTCCAAAAATAAGGGCTACTCGAATTAGTGAAGAGTCATGTCTATTGGACGAATTCTCCTCAAGCCTACATGACTTGAATTTCCAAAAAATAATTGACAACTTCAAAAATTCATATTTCAAGTTCTAGAGCTCTGATTTGAGTGATCTTTGAAGTGTTGGATTTGCCACACCATCCTCTATCACCTCAAATTTTATCATGTTCAAATTCTTCATGGTTTTGGCCCAAATCCCGATGGGTGCAAAATCCCAACCTTGGGTTCCAAGCCCACAAGTGACTCTTGTGGCACTTTGCCCTCCAAACCCTGAACCCTAGGGCTTGGAGTACTTCCCAAGCTACTCAAAAATCAACAGAGATGAGGGTGCTTGAGTCTTGACATTGTTGAGTGAGAGTCTATCTACTTGAGCCAATGTTTTATGATGAACTGCTAGGGTTGAGTAGCTTGTTTGTATGATGGGGTATGATGAGCATTTGTTGAGTTGAATGTGTCAGCTGGTCATATCACTGTTAGTCATAATCATATAAAAACATCTTGTTTTAATTATCATTCTTCACCTAGAACGTGGATAAAACCTTCATAAACTCTCTTAATAAACTAGCAGCAACAATCAACAGATCCCTTTCCAAGGGAATACTTTCTATGCTACAACAAGAGCAGCGACAAGAAGAACATGAGTTGGGACCCAAAATTTTTGCACTTGGGACAGATTTGAGATGCACAGGGGTTACAACAAAAACCCTTCACAAACTAGAAAAACTTGCTTCACTCCTCTCCAAGGTGCATCAATCAAATGAGAAGAGTTTGATTCGGGCTTTAAAACCAGCCATGCTTGCTCTCATTCAACACAATTTTTTGGAGCATCCTTGTGCAGGGGTCAAACTTCTAGTTGCCTCTTGTCTCAGTAGTATCATGATGTTGATTGCACCTATACCTCCTTACAGTGATGACATTATGAGGAGAGTCCTCATACTAATAGTGGAGACCTTTTAGGATTTGGATAATAGTGAGGGCCCTACCTTTGGGAAGATGTAAGAGATTCTATAAGTCATGGCCCTGGTTAGATCTTGTGACCTCATGTTTGAGCTGGAGTATGACGACTTGATCCTACAAATGTTCCAATTCTTCTTCAGCATTAGGAAACATCATTCTGACAATCACAACACACATGCAGTCCATTTTGTCCTCATGTATGGGAGGCCATTATGCCATTTGTAGGAGGTTGCAGTCTAGGTTGTTGGCCATTTGGAGGGAGGAGAAGTTGGTTTCATCTGTTGCTTATGAACTAGCCGAAAGGTTAGTTGAGTAGAACATTGAGTTGTTCAGGAGACGTTTGACCTAGGAGGAGTTGCAGTGGATTTGTGGTGACCAACCATGTAGCGAGAATGAGCTGAAGAGGAAGCGTCTTTGCTTCATCTGCAAGGAACCTTGGGGACTTAACCACTCATGCTTGAGTGACACTGAGGAGATGGCAGAGGTAGAGCAGGAGGAGATTCCTTCTGATTTTCAGGATGAGGATTCTTCTTTGGATGAGTCCATCGTTTCATACAAGGATGCTTCTGAGGAGCATGAGCAGTCATGTGTAGTTGTTGACAGTAAGCCAAATTTATATTCCAGTGTATAAGGACAACTCATCCTCGGAAAAACCCAACTTGGGAAAAACTGTGCAACAATTTTGAGGGTTTATTTTATTATGCAGTCTATCCTTGAGTACAACTAGGTGCCAAACTGGCTCACCCGACAGAGAAAATAATCTGACAGTAATACCTCTCTATTCGAAAGCAGATATTCAGAAAATCTGCCCCACGAAACCCTCTCCAGTGCAACTGAAGCTCTGTGTCAGCCCAGAACCCTCTGCATCAGCCCTCTGAGGCACTGCGCAACCTCTATGACCCTCTGTGTCACTCTTGTTGCCCTCTGTGTGGATGACGCGGGCCCTTCTGGCCTCTACACAGTCCCTGCTAACTTTGCGTGCTCTCTTTGGCTTAGCGTCTGCCTTTGTCTACTTCTGCGCTGGTCTCTCGGCACTATCTCTAGCTCTCTGCCTCGTACTCACTACCCCTCGCTGCAACTGATCACTGATTCGATTTTTCTTAGCAAACCCCGCTCTAGAAAATTGAATGATTGATCACTCTGGTGTGTCTTCCAACTGACCCTCAAGCCTCCTCTTATACTTTTCCTGTTGGTCCTTCAACGACCGAGATTAAATCTCTAATCAACGACTAAGATTAGATTTGGCTTGATCCATGACTTTTGGAACTTTCTAACCCAGTTTTATATTAATACCCATTAATATTTTATTTTTCCCAAGTTTAGACTTAGGAACTCCATTAAAAATATTAATTATTTTAATATCTCCCAAATCAGGTACAATCTGTCCAAACCATTTCTGGGTCATGGAGATTTCATGTGCTTTAGCCTCTCCACCAATTTTCATGGCTAGAGCATGTCCGATGCTACCCCAAATCAACCAGTATATCTAGATCTTGAGGGTTTTAACATGTGTCTATCTCCTTATGATCTAATAACTTTATTTCAAGTGTGTAGAGATAATTTGATATCCAGATCTTGGGTGTGAGAGGAAGTCTTCAGTTGGACCAGCGAACTCCCAAGACAAGAAGTCTAAAAGCCCATCGTGTTAAATTTCCAAGGCTTATCTATGTTGTTTTTCCACGATGTTGGTGTCTAGGATAGAATCTTAAGTCACTGACGCTACCAAACCAAGTATGTTAGGCCCCTATACTACTAGTGTAACCCTTATTATTATTAGTACAACCCTCTTATTATATTGATGTACCCATATAGTGCCCATATTGTTACTATTGTGCCCCATAGAAGCCCACTATTGTTATTATTG